>ML776697.1:2697629-2724073 GCA_009831015.1 Picea engelmannii
GTCAGCAGAGGAACGGAGTTTTGGGGATCGGGACTTTGATATGTCAAGAACACACGGCAACAGAAACTCCGAAATCGCGAAATGCAATATTGTGATTTAATCACAACCGTTTGAGTCAAGATCTCATCTGGACCATTTGTTAGCGAAGACATGTGGCGGAGATCTAGCAAGAGACGGGATATTGGCCATTGGGAAATCGGAGTTCCTGAGGACAAGAAAGTTGAGACATCGTAAGTCTCGAAACCCCGGAAAGATCAGAGCCGTCCATCTGGAAGGACGCGTGGAAAAGGATAGGGCATCGTCGGCACTGTATACATCGGGAAATCGGAGATCTCGATGACAAGAGATTTGTGTATTGTGGAATCGCGATCCACAAAACCCCGATAAGTGGGGAACAACTGTCAGCATAGCAGAGAAGGAGGACAGAGGCATCACAAACCGCGTAGCTCCGATGGGGTAAGATTGTGGTCACGATATGACAGTCACGTGGACCAAGGCTCAGCCAGGAGGGCTGAAGTGCATCGCAAATCGGGAAATCGCGAATCCCGTGGACATAATTTTTATGTCATTGCAAATGTCGAAATCGCGATATATATATGAAATCCCGATTTGATCTGAACCGTTGGATCAAGAAGTGATCGGAGGGCTACTGAGGCACGACACAGTGAGACTGCCAGAAGACATTGAAGACGTCTGTCATAGAAGTTGAAGAATACCGTTGTGTAATCACCAGAGAAGTTGAGAAGTCAAGATGATGATCAGATAGAGGACTCAAGAGGTGGAGGATAACGACGCAGAGTCCGCATGCAGAGGCATGGCAAACATTGCATGCAGAATGTGCACAGCCGCTATAAATACACGGTACACATAAGAGATAAGGTTGTTGTTCCTGTTATAATTTTTGGGTTGCTATTGGAGGTCGTTGTGGTGATTCAAGTGGGAAGAAGGATCAGAGGGCAGCAACTAATTTGAACAGAAGAGTATCTGTGCAGAGAATGGGGATGGTGCTCAGAGCTGGAAAAACAGAAGAACAGACAGAGCAACCAAGTGGAGAAGAACAGTGATAAAGTCAGGTATGCCATCATCGAACATCATATCACTGTAATAATTTCAGTTGCAAAGATTTACATTTCAGGGTGGTTGGGAGGTGCTAGGGAGGATTGTTGTCCTCAGAGGTTCAAGTGGGTGCTTGAACATGGGGAGTTGGTGCTTCCTTCTAGTGGGTGCTAGAGAAAACAAAGAGTTGGTGCTCTCAGCAAGTTGTAGCTTTCAAAACAGAGGTTGCAGCCTCATTATGAGTTGGTGCTCATATGTATGATAATGTAAAGTATGTAACTATTACTTATCATATAAAGAAAAAGAGGTTTTTACCCTGTATGGTTTTCCTCAGAAAATATCTGTCTCTGTGTTTCTCATATGTGTGACTGATGCTGAATTTGCCATTGTTTATTTCCCTGCATTATTGTGATTATCATTTAGTATCTCAGCAAAGAGTTTAAAAGAAGCATAATTGTTTAAGCACGGTAACAACTGATTCACCCCCCCCCCCTTCTCAGTTGACCAACACTCCCGAGAGATGAACTATCCAAACAATTTGGGCGATGAGGTTTCAATACCATCAACAAGAAAATTCATCGCAAGCATGACCAGATCTGATTATTTAAAAAAAAATGATATTAAGATTAACAAAATATCTAATGCATATAAGGCGAAATTTCCTAAAGAATTTAACAATTGTTGATATTCAATATGAAGGATATCAAAGATTACATTGTGACATAAGATTCTGCACTAAGGAAGACATGAAAGATGATTAATGAAACCATATGCCAAAGAAGAAGAAAAAATATTTTAAGGAAATGATAGGTGAGAAGGTTTTCAAGACACATGGTACGCCATATAAATTGTATTTAATAAAATGGAAGGACAAAATTATAGTGGAAATCACTTGATGCGATGTAGGATAGATCCATCTTGCTCATGTTACACTCTCCTTCCTTGAGGATTGGACTTCAATACATACATTAATATTGGCATTAAAGGAATGAACACGAACCCAAATAAAATATGGTAAACTACTATTTCAAATTGATCACATATCTGACAAACACATAATCGTTAAACTAATTGGTACTTGAGTCACCAACTTAATTATTTCACCATAGATAATGTGGATTATTATTTTCGTCTACCCCCTCTCAACTATATATCCCTAAGGCATATGTCATCATCTTAATACTCAATCATAATGCATAAAAATACAATATCCAAACATAGCATAGATTTTTTTAATTAGGGGCTATGTTGAACTTCAGGAAGGAAGAAACATAAAGCCATGTAGGATCATTTTAATCCATCAACGCCAAAACTATATGTCCGCCATAGAAGCATATTTTTTTTTTAACTTTCTACACACCATAACATATATGAAAATTTAGGGAGGCATGCATCATAGGAGATACGACTTGAAACACACTGAATATGAGAGTTAATATTATTGACAACCTATGTCCTATACTGCAGATAGCCTATTAAGGATGTTCAAGTTTTAAAAAGTGATTAAAATACAACAAATATGACCAAGTCTATGATTTTATTTATTCCTCAATGCAATAATCAACAGATTACATTCATGGCATGAAAAAAATATTGGGAACATTGAAAAAAGGTTTGACTAGTTTTACCTAGCCTTGCCCCAAAGTTATAAAAAATTTACAAGTGAAAGATGAAATCAAAATATGAGGGAAAGTGAGCAAGCTTTAGGTAAAAATTTACAAGTTTTACCTCGCCTTGCCTCAAAGTTTTCAAAACTTTATAAGTGAAATATGAAATAAAAATAAGGAGAAAAATGAGCAAACTTGTATTTCAAATGAGCATTGACCCTCCAATTTGACAATGATTATGAAAATATTAAAATATTAGAAAAAACCAAATAGATTGTATCATAATAAATAAAAAATTAAATAGCTTGTACACCTCTAACTTAGAGGAGGAAATCTCTTTCCTGAATGATCTTTAGACCTCTATGGATACTCATGCCATCATTCAATGATGTCATATCGAAGAGCATATAAGTAGATTGAAATATGAGCTCAAATTCCCCCTGAAATAATTAGCCAAATCTTGGTAATACCTGTGTTTTCCACATTTTCACCCCCTTTTTATCCCTTTATATGGAAATGAATCAATTCATATTTAAAAACTACTTTTATATATTAAAGTAATAAACATCTAGTTTTTCATCCCCTTTTTAATCCCTTTATAGGGAAATGAGGTTGTTCATAGTTACAAATTGCTTTTATAATTAAAACAAGGGTGAAATAAAAACAATTTTCTTGTTCCTTTTAACAATGAATGTTAAAAAATAAAGGAAGTTTGAGAGAGGCACTAAGACATATGTGGAAAATTGATTAGGATAGCAGAACAACTATTTATACTATGCTATTAGGAAATGATTAAGAGTTAAAATACATCTAATTTTGAGCTAGCTAAGATCATGGCTCAAAGGTCATGTTATTTAGATACCCATGTTCTCAATGTTCCTTTGGAGGATTGCATTATCAAATTATAAATATTTCATTCCCTAGTTCATCTACTCAACAATTCAATGATCCATAACACTCTCCAAATCATTGTCCCCCAAAAGGGGATGAATAGTAAAAACCTATTAGTATCCCATTAGTACAACTTTTCTATCACTCAAGGAAAGGAATTTCGTACCCATAGGGGTGTTAAATCACTAATAGATAGATACCTTACCTTGCTCTTTGACCTCCTCAAACATTGACTAATATAAATCAAGACTGTCAAAGGTGCTAGCTATTGTTACCTAGGAGTTAAACATAGCTCTAGGTTATAGGTGCATGTCTGTATTTATTTCCATTTACAAGTTCTCCATTTATACCCCTAATATTCAACCAGTCAGGGAGATTTGTGAGGCCATTTGAGATGACATTTACAAAAATTTCCTTTTCATCACATGTATTTTAGCTTCAATATTCTAATCACTTATGCCCAAAAGTTTTTATTAGTAAGGGGAATTTGATGCAAGAACATTGTTGATAGGAGAAAAAGAGTTTGTGCATCTAGGCACAGAAGGAGAGTATGTGTGAAAATGTGTTAGATTTGACGAATGTGTGCAAGGTAGCAATGAGTAGGATCCAAACAAGATATTTAGGGGAGACTCAACACAAATGAAGGTTGGGAAAAGAATAACTAAGGATGGTGCACAATAAATAGGTTCAAGGGTAGGATGCATAGAATAATGTTTCACACATGAAGGTGTGAAATGTAGTTGAAAGGATTCATGAGGAATACCAATAGTAATTTATAAAACCATCAAGAAGGAAGATTTTACAACCTACATATGGATGTGTTAGATATATGTTAGTGGTGAAGACATCTATAAAGGTGCATAGATTAAAGGATATTAGGTTGGATGGCATGGCATCATTAATGAGGAGACTCATACAAGATGACTTTATTTATATGTAACAAATAATAATAATGATAATCGAAGAATCTGCAACTAATTTGATCAAAGTAACTAACTTTTGAGAAAGAAAACATGATGAACTTACCTAAGGTCCTATGTTCAAAGTATATACATAGCTTGAAGTTCTTTCAATTATTCTTGATTGCTTCTTCTGAAACCTGCAAAATCTTGTGAACACAACACTACACGAAAAATTAGTTATACTGATAACTAACTAATCAACTTGATCAAATGTAGAAAGATTCATTGAAATTAGTATTCTAAACATGTAAGAATTCAACAATGATGAATCACATATCATGAACACTATATATCGAAGGAATGTGCATCTCATATGCAGCCGCCTGAATAATCTCCTCTTGGTTTTGAGAATAATTTATTGGAGTTGTCTGATCTTGGAGAAAACCTCCCTCGATCTGAAGGAGCAACAACAAAGTCAACATTGACTATGTTGTTGTTCCATTGGATCGAGAGAGGTTTTCTCCAAGAATAAATGGCTCCAATAATTTTTTCTCTACTGAATAGGGCCAATCACATGAAGGTGGAAGCTCCTATGGAACGCGCTCCCCCCCCCCCTCACATCATTCTCAATTCCCCAATACCCAATCTAGTGCACTAAAAGTATTCAAAATTGATAAAAAATGATTGTAAAGCTATAAATGAGGTTTATCATTCAAAGGTATATGTCATAAAAAATATTTTGTATAAATGAGATTTACCATCCAAAGAATGTTCCAAATATACTAGCTATATAATATACATCGATATGTCTTATAAAATTATTATACATCATAAAAAAAATTTAGTCTTATTTAGTTTTATAGTCCAATTCTTAAGCAATTCATCAACCTCCATGTCTTTGTTTTATAGGGGATCTTCAACAATTGATGTTGCTTCAGTCCTCTCATGTCGAGCATGCCTAGTCTCATACCCACAACGTGGAGGTTTATTTGAGGGGCCATCGCCTACAAAAAAAAAAAGTTTTAAATTTATATGGATAATTTTTAAATATCATTGAAGTAGTTCATTAATATTAAAAAACATATCTGCAATGTAATTATTTATTTGGACCACTACTAGGCACCGTTGGAATGGATTCCATGTACTCGTGATCTTCAGGTTGAGGAGGCTCAACTACGACATTCTATAACATTGAAATGAAAAAATATATAAGGACAAATACATAAATGTATAAGTAATAAAAAATAGAAGTATGAAATTATTAAGTATATGATTAATATAAATCCATTTTACTGTCGTGGGCATCGGTCATAGGAACATCATTGGACTGCACCCCACTGGGATGGGGCTGCTCAGGAGCACCATGATATTCTAGTTATGTTGCACTATCAATGCATTGTTGTCCAATAGTAATTTTTTTGTTGATAGTGTTGCTCCCTTTATTAAAACAAAGTAAGACATTAAAGTTATGGACGATATCAAACATTTATGTATTTTATAAGTAATGAAAGGTTAATGTGGGATGATTTTTATTTACCTTATCCCACAAACTAAATCTTGGGGTCTTCCCCATGCTTTTCCTATGATCAACAAAATATTTATAGCTATACTTGTAACCAATTCAAAGGTCTTCCTCTATGGTTTCAGTTCCAAATTCATCGCCCTGCATTGCATAATATTATATATTTTTAATGTTATCTAATATAGTTACCTGGAAGTTTTAAGGTGATACAAATAATATTGTTAATATGTTTGGGATCTTAGGATTCATGACTATAACCTCAAGTAGCTGCCATGGCCTAGCCTGTGCTAGTCATGTTTGGAAATCCTTTTTCTAGTTTCCTTCGAAGTGTCAGGAAACCTATCATCAAAAGTTTCAAGTATGTTATATACCGCACTTTTATTTATATCTAAATAAAATTAAAGGTATTGAAATCAAAATATTGTAATTTGCCTTGGGGTACCAGTTATTTGTTCTCCTGTTTTTCTTAATTTATTTTCTTTTTCATGATCAATGAGCACTTTCCACTCCCTCTCTGGAATCAATGGAGGGTGCTAATACCTAGGGTTGACTGCAAATTTTCTTCTATAGACATCCCTCGTATATTTAACATATTCACCCATTGCAGATGTGATCGCTTTTCTATTGAAGGTCTCTACTCCAAAGAGACCTTCAAGATAATCCAAAAGTTCATTTTTGAGGTTGGAATTCTGGAAATTCCACCTCATGCATACGTTTGCCCCAAAAATAAACAAGGCCTTTCTCTCCAGGTGCCTATAAAAATAGTCATTTCCTACTTGAAAAAATATATTATCATTAATTTAAAAATAATAATCTCGATGGTTTATGTTTGAGATGAACAACATGAAATAGTTAAAATATGAAAAACTACCTGGGAGTCTTATTTTTTTTAATGGAAGTCCATTATCATCGACCAAAAATGTGCACAGAAGGGTCCCCGTGCTGGTCACACGTCTAGCTCCGGGAAATGCACCCATATCAACCACATCATCAACCTCATCTATGTCACCATCTCCACTAGAGCTTGGTCGTTGTGTAGATGTTTGCAGGTGCATGTCATGGATTCCATCTAAAGGTGTGGAATATGGAGAAGTAAACATTCTAGCATATATATGATAGCCTGTGTTAGGACTTTGTGGCGTCTCTGTAGCGCCACTACTACCGACACTAGGCTGAATAGGCTCCAAATATCTCTTTATAAGAAATAAAATGTTTTTTCATTATATAATGTAAAAGTTAAAAAACAAACTATCATAATTGAACTTATCAGTACATTAAAAAAAACACTTTAAATTATGGCTATTACCTGATATTTCCTAAGTTGTGTCATAACCAGATTGGTCCTTTCTATGACATATGGATTTTGATCTGCATAGTCTAACAAGTGAGCAAGTTCCTTGTTCACTTTAATGATCTTATTTTTAATCATTACCATTGGATCAGGGGATGAAAAAAACTCCTCCTCGTCGGGGGAATCATGATCATCATGGCCTACAGACTACATATTTCAATAAAATCAATGTTATTCTAGTTATATAAACAAATAAAATAACTAATCGTCGCACAAATAAAATTATATAAACAAATAATAAAATTCACATACAATCAAAGTCAAATTTGTTAATCATTTACATGTTCTACAACTTCCTCTTTTCCACAATCATCCTACCACATTATAATATAATTAGAACCTCGAAACATTTAAAAAATTGTTAACGATAACAAAAAACAAATTGACACAAAAATAAAATTATATAAATAAATAATAAAATTTGCATTAAGTGTAAATTGAAATTGTTAATCATTTACATGTTTTGCGGCTAGAACTTTTCCATGATCAAACTCCCACATTATTATAAAATTGGGACCATAAAATATTTCATACATTGTTAAAGATACAAAAAATATAATGCAATAAGTATAGGTTGCTTAAAGAGGTGTTTCATAAGTACCCGCACACTATTAGTCGATGTTTCTATTCGATTCAAATGGTAATCCACTAATAACTCTTCCTTGTGAGCTATATTTTTATTATGCACACGACTACTCGATTCCCTTCCCT
The DNA here is from genome assembly GCA_009831015.1 of Picea engelmannii. Lineage (NCBI taxonomy): Eukaryota > Viridiplantae > Streptophyta > Pinopsida > Pinales > Pinaceae > Picea > Picea engelmannii. Next base: position 2,705,670 of record ML776697.1, read on the forward strand.
CCCTCATATATGCAATTCGGTTACTTGTTTGTTGTCTCAGGTTGTGCGATTTTTATAAAACCTATGATATTACCAGAATATTTAGGCCTTCCATCAATATAGATAATGTCTCCCTTATTTGTATCATTGTTTATTAGTGTATATAATTTGTGGTGAGTGCATATCTTCACATACTTTTCATGTACCAGACCACCTGCATCCAATCATTATAATTGTAACATGGTCTGAAATAGTCCATCAATTCAATTACTGTATTGTATTTTACTAGTATTCCATCCATGGAAAATAGCCCCAGGCCATGCAGGGAGGATAGTGCAATGCAATATGCCATATTGTTGACAATGAAGTCAGTGTCCAACAGAGGCAGTTCCTTAAGTACCCATTGTTTCACCAGATTCTTATACCTAAGTGGCACCTCTATGTCTCATATTCTCTCATCATCATAAGAGAATGATCCTCCTTCGGCAATAAAAAATTCCATGCGTCTATGGAATTCTATTCTGACCTTTTCACCTATATTGGTCCTTGTTCGCATATCATATGATATACTAGATGCAGTCGCATTTCCCTCGACTATTTTTCCTAATCTTCCCTCACTCGAGGAAGAAATATATGATAGGTACCCATTTGGTTGTACCTTCAGTCAATCAAATCAGATATATAGTTAGCCAAGATTGTAAGAATATAGTGAGATATTTGAAATGATACAATGAAATCATCACCTCTCCTAATTGACTTAACCACATTGGAACTCTACTAAGTGATTAAAGAAGTTATTTTCTTTTCTATCAAAGGTCCTCTATTTCAAACTTAGTTTTATGCTAATTTTGAGTGACAAAATATTGGTTCAAATCCCCTAAATGGGCGTGGAAGAGTCCAAGTGAAAGTAATGGTTGATTTTGATGTCATATATATGCCCCTCATAGTTTGATAGATTACTGAATTGATTCTATAAGAAGTATCCCCCCCCCCAACAAAAACAAATATGTGAAAGAAAATTCTATAAGATGTTAAGAGAATGAGATGAGGAAGAAGAGAGTGAGGAGGAAATATTTTACACTACATTCATCATTGAGAAGGAATTGATTCAATGTTTTATTATGTCATCCAGAGAATATCCAACGTCAAGAGGACAAGCGAAGTCTTATCATGCAAACAAATGACTATTCATGGGGCTCTTAGAGGAGGAAAATTCCACTCCAAGGGTACAAAATAATTGTTCTCTCTTCTAACATAAGAGGCTTATGGAGTGTCTATAAAAAAAACTATGTAAACCAAATTGTAGCAGCAAATAACATAGATATTATTTTGATTCATAAAATAATCAACAAATTCCTTGTGGTTCAAAAACTTGTTTTCAATATAGATATAATTAGTACATGGATAGGAGAATCAGGTCCCTTTGACCATGTCCCTATTTTTCTACAAGTGGGGGATATTACTCCAAAAACCACATGTCCTTTTAAGCTCAATTCACATTGGTTGAAGAAACTTGAGTTCAGATACCTAGTTTGAAATGAATGAAAACGTTATGATAGGTAGTTGGTGGATTTTTAAAAGTTACTCTTGTTTTGTGAAAATCTAAAAAGAATCAAAATGAATATAGAAAGACAAGAACCCCATGCGATGCACACTTCCTAGACCTCATTCCTATACCTCGTGTTTTTTTGATGATAGATGTAGTAAGCATGAATGAAGTTGCAACTAACTACTTCAATTTGACCATTTGTCTGGGGTTGAAGAAATGTAGAAAAGAGTAATTGATAACCTAAAAGTTTCGATACTTATTTCCAAAAGAGATTGATAAATTGAGAGTTGTGATCATAAATGATGGCCAAATATAATCTAAAATTACTCCATACAAGTTAAAATAAGAGTTTGACAAATTTAGAGGCACCAATAGTGTTGTGTAAAGTTACGAATACTAGCTTCTTCGAGAATTTATATAGTACTTCAAATATTCAATCATGTTTGCATTGGGTGGTAGGATAACCACTAACAAAATCCATGAAGGGAATTGGTAATGTTTGTTACAACCCAAGCTCTTTGTTTGTAAGTTTTCTTTGACTACCATGTGAACATGTCCTGATATATGTTAAATTTGGCAGCATTGACAATCATTCTCCAATGAGAGCCCATGTGGGACACCCTAAGGATAGCTAGGGAGATTTGGAAAATCAACCAGTCCTGTGAGGTATTGACAAAAGCTAGGGGGGACCTACAACCTATATGAGTCAAACGAAGAGTCAAGACGAATGTGATTCTATATGATCTTGTGAGTCTAGCCAAGGTAAAGGAAGAAACCTTGTAAGTCTAAGAAAAAATTCAAGATGTAAGTATAATGAAAAAGCTAGGGGGAACGCACAACCTCTGTGAACATTGACACACTAGTGAAAAATTCAGGGGGAACGTAAAACCTATGTGAACCTATTCAATCCCTATGAGTCATGAGAAACATTCAGGGCATCTAGCAAAAGTTAGGTTGAATGTAAAATTTCTATGAGCTAGAAATAAACATGCAGAGGCTAGGTGGATAATAATATTTCAATGAAAATATTGTTGTAATATAATGGAAGAAGGAGAAAACAACTAACTCCATTCATAGCATCAACTAGGATGAATTATGGATATTTTTTTAGAGGAAATTACAATACTTAATTTCTTAATCTAGAGCATCAAAATCAGATGAATTCCAAACCATTGATTTCCAATTAAGTATATGCAGGTTACAGATGAAATCAGAAAGAAAACAGGAAGACACATACACAAGAGAGAAGCACACACTTCAAATCATCAACACAAGAATCTCTGGTAAGAGTAGCTCTGTACTTTTCACTGATATTCCATTAAAATTTTCAGAAAATTACAAAGATGCTAAAAATGATGTATCTTATATGCTTTGCCAACATGTAGTACATTCAAAATTACAAAATATAAAGGAAAAAACTCTTCCCCAAGAGGAGGTCGAGCTCAACCACTATCCTATAGTTTGGATTTAGTTACATTGGAAATATGAACTAACTGCTAAAATATAGAAGTCAACTTATTACATTAAAAGCATCATAACAACTTTGACAAATAAGACATGTAACTCTCTATCTTCATGCCATCGAGCTCTGAAGTCATTATGGGTGATATGGTATAGGTGAATATGATTTGAGGTCGATTTGGATGATGATTTGGCTACCCTGTCACAGTTGCACAGAGTGTGGATGCATTTCACTGCACAATTGAGTTCTTCAGCACTTGCACAATGAACTTGCACAATGAGTGCCCTGTTTCCATTTTCTTCACTTGTTTGACCTAGAGATAGAAACTAATGACCATTCACTAATATCTTAAATTATAAGAATACAATAAGGAGCTCTTGAAACATTCACCATTATTCAAAACATTGATTTTCCCATCAAAACTCAAAACCTTCGAGGATGTAAGGTTACAAAATGAGATTTAGTTTCATGCTAATATAAATTGTACATATTCCTATGTTGAAGTAACTTTTGTATCACCTTCAAACTTTCTTATCTCATCCAATATGTTTCTACCATGATGAGACCCATTTCTACAAAAAATGACACTTACAACACTTGTGTAGCATGCCCACACTACACAAGTTTCGTGTCTTGTTTATCTTCAATTCTAACTGTCACGATTTGCACTTTGGGTTTTTCAGGTTATGTATATGATGTAACTAATTTCAGCACTCTATAGCTTGCAAAATTAGGGTTTGGGTTTTATCCTCCTTCTTATGATGATAAAATATCAAAAAGGACAAAACTGAATATTTCCAGCTCAATGATCTTATACTTCAGCTACTTCTGCAAGTAATTCTAACTTTCTCTTAGCCTCATGATATATCTCAATTTGTTGTAGTCTTTTCCTCAGAGCTCTGTTTTCTTTCTTTAAAGACAAGTTTTGTTGGAAAATGTGCTTGAGCTACTTGTGAAAAGGTAAAAACATTTTTAGAACTATTTTGTTGTTATCAATGGCCTCATGACATTGGTTAATTCTTTCAAAGGCATCCTTCATGTGTACTCTTTGTTCCTCCCTCAATTGGATGATTATATATTTTGATTCCATTAACTGATTGTTTATCCTTTTAATAACACTCTAACCTTCTCCAGGAGAGTCATATATCTTTAAAATTGTTGCAGGCTCATTATCTATGGAGGGTTCTCTTTCATATTTTTCATTAAATCCAATTGCTTAGTTGCAGATCTAGTTAGAGGAACACTGGTCTTGTAAACCTCTACTACTTCAGGGCTCTTTTCAACTGATTTATTTCCCTTTTTCCTCTTGGAGATGTCAAGACTTAATGGTGTTATCTTTTTCACTGATAATGTGGTGTCCTTATTTGATTTAGGAGTACTAATAGCCTCTTCAATCATCATTTTATTCATTTCTCTATTTTCAAACTGTAACTGTGCTATAGTATGATGGGATTTCTCAAGTTGATCTTGCAACTCCATGATTTTCTTGTACTTTTCATATGAGTGTATTTTATCCTTGAGTTGTATGCTCAACATGTTGTTTTTCCATAATGGGTAGTCTCTTTGTCGATGATCTTGTGAGAGGTTTTCCAAGTTTCAATATCTCAACAACTTCAGGGGTGAATTGTAATTTTCTACCCTTCTTTTTGGTTTGGTTATGCAGTCTCTTTTCCTTTTCCACTTTCTTGATCTCTTGATCTATTTTCCTTCCTTTTACTGGAACTCTCAGAGGATAATATGGTTGTTCTTTCAGGTGATGAGGTATTATCCTCTTTGTCCTATGGGTTACCAAAAATATGTGTTTCTATCCCTGTTGAAACTAAGAAAGAATCCCATTCTTTATTTTTTTTATTGAAGTTGAGGGAAAATTGTTTGGTCACCTGCATATTATAACCCTAGAGTTTTTCGCAAAATAGAATGCATCTGGCCTGCTAAAAAGATTCCCTCATTGTTGGATCAGAATTGATGAGATGCAAACCTTGGGGTTAGAATATAACAATATTTCCAACTTTATTGTACTTCTTCTTCTTCTTTGGACTTGACATGTTGGCAAGTACACACTAATCCAATTGTGCAAATGAAGAATGAAATCACTTTAAATGGTTTGTACACTTCACATGGTGACCACACATGACTTTAATGACTCACATAATCATGATCATGAACCATCATGACATGACACTCCTAACCCTTTACACAACTTTAGACTATTTTGACTAGATGGTCCATATTCTAAAATAAGGAATTCCTTGGTCTTATGAAGACCAAGGCATGACTCAAAAAACATAACACACTCATTTGACCATACTTTTACATTTTATTAGATTATAGGATACTAACACCCATAAATGATTCCATTAGACATAGACTCAATCCTAAGGCCTACTAAGGAGAACAAAAAACACACACTAATTAATCTAGGAGTCAAGCATGAAATAAAACCTTCTCACAAAGAAGTGCTAGTTGGTGATGGAATCCAACATTGCAAAATTGATGCGCAAAAGGGGTTGAGTTTTGGTGGGTGTGAAAGTTACATTGACAACCTGCTTAACAAACATACGCCCTAGTGCAAGCTACCTCACTAAGAAGTGGGAAACCCTCCAAGGAGTTCGAGTGAGTCTAGCCAACGTCAATCCCAGGTACAACACCACCTTCCCTATGTTGTCACCTTAGATAGGAATTCTAAAATATTATGGCCTCTATGGTACCACCTACTATACCAAAGTAGAGGGGGGACAATCGACAATCTAGTTTACATGCAAGGGTAGGGTAACTAAGCTTGAAACCACTTTGAGAGATTCCCCAAGTGATCCCCGTAATATGTGCAACCACTACACCAAGATAAACAAATCAGGGTTGATTACTCTGCCGGCCCCAATGCGACCTCGTGCTTGACCCTTGTGTTATAAGGGCTTCTCAAAGTCAGTGATATAGCAACTAGATTTCACTCCCTAACTCAAAGCTCTATGTTTGTTAGGAAAATTTGGAAATGTATTCTGATAATCCTATTCCAAAGCTCTAAAAATAAGATAAGATGGGTTTGAAGAGCCCTAGAAATTAAATTTTCTAGATAAATTTTAATTATCACTTGATTTTAGGTTGTTGTTTCTCAAAGGAGTGGTCTTGAAACTGATGTCATTTTGACTCGACTCTTTAAACCATGCAAGAGGAAAATGAAATGCAATAATTTCAACTTTAATGAAAACTATCTATGGGAAGGAGAAAGAGGTTTCAATCAAATAAATAATTTCTTGATTGATTACTATGTGTGCACTACTAACAACAAAAAGTATGAGCTAATTATCCAAATAAATTGAAGCAAAATGACCCAAATTTTAAAAATACCATGCAAATTTCATAGTTCACTTGGTACACCTATACAACACTGAATCAAATGCCATCATTTCTAACATAGTAAAATTTTATGATTATAGAGACCACCATAATACCTCTATGAAATAAATGTTACTTATGGTTTAAATATGTGACGAATGAGTGTTTCCTTGATTAGGGACCAAAACTATTATAATAAAAAAATCCCACTAGAAAAGTGATTTGAACATGTTGATAGCTAACCATTGATAATCCTATGTTGATGGCTTAAAAATAATGAAAAATAGTCATATTATAGTTTTATTGGTATTCAACTAGATCTAGCTATGGTCATCATGATGTGCAAATTCTCCACAATGTGGTCATGAGATGTGGTCAAGCATGGGAGAAACCATTAGGTTATAAATCAATATTGGAAATATCTGCGAAATGTGAGCTCACCCACTAATGATTATGATTGGTACCAAGGTACTGAGTGTGAACCCATAAGTACAAGTAGGGTCAAAATGTTCTCCATGAAAGAGAAAAGATACCATGACTTCCATTAGTGGGAAATATTTAAGATCCCTTTTAAATCATATACACACATTTTTAAAACTTACACCCATTTTCCTATTATTATGCCTAGACCATTTTTTATGCCTTCAAATCAATTTATAGTGTCATTCTTAGTCATGTTATCGATACCCACCACCCTTATAGGGGATCCACGAAATCCCAAACTCCTAGCATTGCTCAACTCTTGAAAACATGATAATGATAGAACTGGTTCTTTTATGGAAAAGTTTGTGCATCAATAATAGGATTTTAATTCTAAAATTATGGAAGACATGATGGCCATGTTCCAAAACCTACGATGGGGTATCCAACAATCACATGTCCACACTCAAAATGTTTTTTACCCCTTTGATGATGATATCCACACCTCTTACACATGTCCATATTCACCATCATGCTCCAACATCTTTTTTCATGTCTAACTATCCTCTTACAAATGCACGCACGCATAAAGAATTTCATGAGATAATGCAACACCAATTGTAATCCATCTATGTGCCAATTGTTTTTTTAGAATAAAACTCTTTGCCAATATTGTAGTTGCCCAAACTAGTGAGACAAGTTAGAATTTTACATGTAAACTACATTGAAAGCATGTAATGTTTGAGATTCATCCAACATTCATCTCCTTTCCATCCTCTCAAGTATTCTTTCCTTCAATGTATCTCTCTTATTTTTTCTATTCATTGGTACTTTCACAATCTTCCACTCTTTCAAAAACCTCTAAACAACTCATGGGACCATCTCACAAGTAATTAATTGCAAACTTAATAAGGGAGGAGTAACCCTTGTACCAACTGATCTTCCAAACCTTTATTCTATTTTACCTAAGAACTCATTGTTGGATACACTAGTGTGATATTTTCATTGATTTCAACAGAGTGCATGTGATGAGATAAGAGCTCAAGAGAATATTAGGTCACATAGAATCCCGATCCTACACAGAAAAATACTTTTGTAAAAGATCGAGTTACATGAATCATTCATTCTTAACTCAAGACAATATAGGATCGTTAGATTGAGGTAAAGTCATAGGTTGGAAAGGATTAAATATCAACCATAAGATCACACTAAAGGAAATAAGGTGGTCAACTCCAGTGTTGACCACTCTGGCGAAAAGGAGTCTGAAACATGTAAGTTTACCCTAAGTTGTGAACTCTCGTCGACCATCGGATTAGAGGAAGAGAAAGGAAATCATGTCCACTATTGATATGGAATGAATATTGAAACCGTCAGATCACACTAAAAGGAAGAAGGTGGTAAAATCCGACATTGACCTACTCCGGTGATAAAAATCTCAGATAAACCAAGAAATCCTGAACTTCAGAGCCCTGGAGTTAACATAAGTCGTCGATCAAGACAAGGAAATATCTACAGTGGTATATCTATTCGACACTTCGGCAATGATCGAAGGATGGTATAAAAGTGTCAAAACTCCTGAAGCTATGAAGTAATGAAGCCACAAAGTGTAAAGAAATGATCTAGGAGGGAGACATGTGGTAGAAGATAAATATGACACGTGGCCCAATCGGCTGGTGACAAGTGTCAAGGTATAGTTGGCACATTAGGTATATGAAAGTCATGAATCAAGTTGACACGTGGTAGCGACTCTGCTAGTTCCACATCAATAGTGACGTTAGCAAGCCATGTCACTCTAGGACTACATCCTCCGGGGATATCCAACTTCTCCTACCAACTAAAATATCTGAAGCTCTGAAGGTTGAAGTCATGAATTAACATTTGTTTGTTGATCTAAGATCCTATAAAATATTTCTTGTTCGTTTGATCAAGTATAGTGGAAGGATAGAGTAAGAGTGAATTATGAAGTAACGATAACCGTTGATCTACTTCGAGATCATTCTCGATCATTGATCAAGCATAGTGGAAGGATATTGTAAGCGGAGGTGTTAGCCGACAGAAAGAAGTGAGTTCCATTCTATGACTTATTCGGCAGGTAAAACTCTGGAGGAAATTACTCTACACTAAAGTCCCAGAGCCATGAATAGCTAAAGTCCCAGAGTGAACAAGAATTGTTCATCTCAACTCCTAATTAATTCCTAACCGTCGATTTGTCTGTAGCTTCTAGACAAGACAAGATCATTCATCTAATAGAAGATTAAATATTGACTGTACGATCTACTAGTGAATACAATATATGCACTTCGGTGAAATGTACTCTGGGAGGATTGAATGACTGCAAGGGCCAGAAGTCTCGAAGGATGAAGAACCAAAGAACATGGTTCCAACATCAGTCACGTGATAAAGGTAAAGAAGCTAAAGGGGCTATAAGTAAATAATCCCTCAGAGGTTTGAATACGGTCCCATGTAGAAGAATAGGGGTGGAAGAAGAAAAATATATTAGTACAATGCTTGGAATGTATAATCTCATGGTTTCGAGCTCACAGTCACATGAATTTTGGTTTGAAGGGAGCGCCTATTGATTAAAACTCGAACTCACAACAATTCGAGATATGTAGACTAATGAGCTGATACATAGTCATGATTAAAGAAGAGTTAAATCATGAACATTATCAATAAATAATAAAAAGGAAAAATATATCATTTAAAGATTAATATTATCATTTAAATGAAGAGGTGCAATGGTTTAAAATAAGGGACACAATGCTTCAAATCTCACACTAGTTGGAAGAGTACATAAACAAGAAAGAATGATGAGAAGAAGGTGTCTCTACAGTTCAGATCAGAAGATCAAAAGTAGAAGTAGAGTCCAATAAAGAAATATGAATATACTTATGTTGCAAGGTTGGAAGGGAGGAGAAAGGAAGGATTAATATCCTTTACAAAGTAAAGTGTAAAACAAGGGAGTTGGTGATGTTGGATCATGTCGTCATTGATGCCAATGGCTTGATTGATTGATGTCATTGATTGATGTCAAGTTATTGATTGATTTCAAAGGATTGATTGATTGATGATTGATGTAATATAATTTGTATTGTCCTTGATAAGAATGCATAGATGAAGATGGATCAATGAGTTGTCATTGATACATGATGAATATGGATCGATGTGGTTTCATTGGTATATGATGCATTGTTGAAATTTTTTATATATGACTCATTATTGTCTTATCATGATTGATAAGGTGCACAAATGGATGAACTCCAAAGTGGTCCCCTTATGGTGAAAGCCCTCACGGGAAAACGCTTTGCAGATTGAGTTATCCTAGAAGAATGGTTGGAGGACCCATGCTTGTATGTGGAATAATGAGATGAATATTAATGAAGTTGTTGGTGAAACTATCCTAGATGGATAGTTCTTTTCATACCATTTCCGGTGGTATGTGGAATGTCACATAAATCCTCATGGTTTGAGAGTTATGGCCCTACGAAGTTGAAGGACCCCCATGTGTTAGCTTGAAGCCCCAACTGGTCAAAGAAGTCAAAGTGCCCTAAAAGAAGAAATCATTATTTAAATGATAAATTAAAGTGACAAATTCAAGATGGATTATTTAAATAATAAAAAGAAGTGACAAAATCAAGAAGGAATATTTAAATGATAAAGTATTGGAGAACTTTCTATTTATGGAAAGTGGTTAACCCTAAAATAAGGAAAATAGGTTAAGTAACCTAGAAATGGGTTAAGTGACCTAGAAATGGGTTAAGTGACCTAAAGGATGAAAGTATAAATAAGATAGAAATGGTCTCTTGCTAAACATCCTTTTTGTGGATCAATGGAGAGCTTCTTGTGTGAATATCTTTTGGAGTATTGATGGAGAGCTTCTTGTGACAAATTCTTGTGAGAGCATTTTGGTGTGGATATCTTGAGCATGATTGAAGATCTATTCTGAGAGAGAGGAGATTGGGAGGATCTCATGGATGCATTGAATTTTTGGCAATTCTGAGATCATGACGGAGAAATTCTTGGAATTACAGAAAAACCCTATTTTTTGGTGCGTACACGGGTTGTCTGTGTATAGGGTGCATATGCGCAAGTTGTCTGTGTACAGGGTGTGTATAGTACGTGGGATGTTAGTGTACATGGAGCGTACAATGGATAAAATCATGGAGATTTTTGGTTGAGCTGATGACAAGCTATTGAAGACTGAAGCAGGTTCCAAATCTGCATTCTATCGGCTCAAATCTATTACTGAGACACTGGTATTGTTACATTATTGTCTTGATGGATAGTATTGCTTGTTTTGTTGTGAATTCCTAGGGCATTCTTGGTATGGTTTCTATGATGTGGTTTATGTTGGTTGATGGAGTGAGTAAAACTCTTATGATTCAATATTGATATGATGGCTATAGTATGTTGATTGCTTATGCATGATTGAGTAGCATTCATATTGATTGGTTGTGGAGCATGAGTAAGCTATTGGAGAGCTTGGATGTGTTGTGATTGGTTGGTGGTCAGTTTGGATAGTGAGAAACAAAAGATAATGATAAATTTTTTGCAAAGGATCTGAGTTGATCTTGAAGGATAAAACCTAATAGCTCAGAAGGTATACACAGGTTGTAGTATTGTTTGGGAGTGTATACGCAGGATGCAATACTACTTGGGCATGTATACACGCGGGATTTATTACTGGTAGGGTGCATACATACGCATGCTACACTACCGAAAGGTCATGTACTTGTTGCATATTGATATCTGTTGAGGATTTTTTTCTCATCTCAGTTGGTGCTGACGATGTAAGTTGAGTCTTGGATTATAGAGTTGGTTCTCTTGTAGAGTTGTACTCTATTCAGTTGTTGCTGAAAAACCCCAAGGATTGTAGTCTGTAATAAAAAGAAAATTGTACATACATCTTGTGTTCTTTGTGTTCCTCGTGGTGATGGCTTGTTGATGATATATTGTTGATATATATTTATAATATGTGTTCACATCTAACTATTTATAAATTACAACAATGAGTAATGAGTAAATGTTGAATTCTAACTAATGAGTTTTTTGAAAGAGGGAATTTTTGGGAAAAATATCCACACACTCATTCACCCCCCCTCTAAGTGTGGTAGGTGTGTCCAACAATTGTTATCAGAGCGAGGCTTCACTACAATCCTTGACAAGATTGAAGGAGATCCATAGACACACAAATGGATGATGAAATACCAATCCTTGATGAGGAAAACTATTCTACTTGGAGAATAGAGATGAGAGTGTATTTGAAGACAATGGGAGCAACTATTTGGAAGGCAACCATTGGTGGATCAGTTTCATTGAAGAACAAGTCAAAGTTTGCATCTCAAAGGGAAGGAAATAAGAATGATGCATTGGCTCTCAAGACCATTCTTAGTGGACTCTCAAGCCCTATAAAAGAGAGCATGGGACAATGCACTTCCGCCAAGGATCTATGGCTAAATCTAGAGGAGACGTATCAAAGAAAGAAGGAGAAGGAAGATATTGAAGATCAATCCATCAAGATCATTAAAGGTAAAGAATCTCCAAAAACCATTGATTGTATTATTTCTAAATATGATCTTGAAAAAATTTCAAGTGAAGATAAAGAATCAATTGATGATAGCACAAAGGAAGATCTTGAAGACATTTCAAATGAAGGAAAATAATTATGTGTTGATGTTGGCAAAAAGGAAGATCGTGAAGATATTTCAAATGAAGGTAAAGAACTCTCAAAAACCCTTGATTGCAATGATGATGATGCATTTTTCTCTACAAGTGAAGAAGAATATCTAGAAACAGTTTGTGTAAAGTTTAATGGTAATTATTCCATGAAAAGAATAGAAGAAAATCTATTAAAACTTCAAAAGGAAGTTGAAGAGGGTTTATATAGATATAGAAGTGATCATTATTATATAGAATATAACTATATTTCGGATAACACTAAGAAGTTTATTAGGAGGAGTCTAAGGCACATCTTGAAGTTAAAGGAAATGCTCAAAGAGAGCAATAAGACTCAACTAGAAGAAAAGGAAGAAGAGATGACAAGACTAAATAATGAAAAAGAAGATATGAAGGTAGATGATGAGATGAGCAAAAGTTTTGTAACTATTTTCCATCTCAAGACCCAAATTGAAGAAGCCAAAAGGATAGAGGAGCTATTAAAGAATCAAATAAATGAAAAGGAAGAGTCATGTTGTAAGTTAGAAGCTGAAATTGTTGATCTTAGAAAGAAAGTGGAGAAGTCAAATAAATTCTTTCATAGCTCACAAATCTTGAGTGAGATCTTGGAAACCCAGAGATCACCAAAGGATAAATTAGGTCTTGGAGACAAAAAGGAAGCCATAGATGCTGAAGCAAGCACCTCAAAGAAGCATGAGGTAAGTCCATCAAAGGATGAAGACAATGTTTCAAAACAACCATCTACACAAGGCAAAGAAAATTTCAAAAGAACAAAGCAAGGAAGACATCAAGAAGCTATTCTTGGGACACCAAAGAAAAGGTATGAAAGTATTTTTCATGGGAATTGTTATTCATGTAATGGATATGGTCACAAAGCTTTTGAATGTATATCTTATGAAAGGAGATATAATGGAAGATTTTATAACACCATGAGGTGTTGGAGATGTGATCAAGTAGGACACATTGTTGTTCACTGTAACACCATTAGATGCTACAGTTGTAGTGGATTTGGCCACAAATCCCAGGAGTGTTGGAACACAAGAAGAAATTACATGATGAGGACTTCACATAGAATGGCTAGAAGAAGGAATGAAGTAAGTAAGGGAGATATCTTTGAAAATATTTATGCTCAGAGATCAAGTTCTAAAGAGCAGGGACACCTACAGAAGTGGGTGAAGAAGACAGAGCAGCCAGAACAGAAAGAAAGTCTGAAGGGAAGCTCAAGTATGTCATCTACTAAGGTATACGCGGGTGACAGTGGTATCAGTCACATACATACGTAGGCTAACCTTGTATAGGTCGCATACATACATGAGCTGTCTGTGCAGCATACCGCGTATATGTGAAAAAGCCTTGAGAAAAAGGCAATGCACATGGGTTGTAGTTTGATGTGATGGTATAACTCTGTGATGCAGGGTTTGACATGGTTTATTGCAGGTTCTGACACTGTTTGTTGCAATTTCTCATGATTTTATATTGGATTATGTAAGGTGATGATGTAAAATAAAATCTTGGGTGCATGGAACTAACCCATGAGTATGGATTGATGCATTTTCTGTTGAAGAACAATGTTGGTTATAATAGTGAAGTTATGGCACCTTGGTTATGTGATGATGTATTGGAAGGCCTGATGCATGCATTTAACATATGGATGGGATAAACATTGGGACATGTGGTTGGTGAGTTGATGATATGATCATGTTGTACATCATTGATGATCTATAGTTGATGCATGATTAGTACATTTGTAGTACACTGGTAGAGGCACCTACTATTAGGTTGATTGGCACATGTTTTATGGAAGATTTGGCATACATGTATGGGATTCATCATTTTGTGGTGTTGGTGCATGATGGTGTACATGTTTTGGTACACTCATATATGGCATATGCTTGATGATACTACACCATTGGTACTACTTGATTAGCACAACAATTGTCATTTGTTTGAGATACATGATTGTGGAACTTGGTTCATGATGGAGACATATCATGAGTGATATGATACATTGTATGACATGTTGGTAGATGCACATGGTTGGCATATTGGTGGATGCACATGGTTGTCATATTGGTAGATGCACATGTTGGAATGTTGATAGAGGCATATGATTGATACATTCCATGGATGATATCTTTTGGCACATTGCATGTTGTTGATGTACATGGTTGATGTACATAGGTGTTGCGCATGATGAGCATACATTTTGTACAGGATGTACTTGGTTGATATTTTTCTCATGATTCTTTATTTCATTGTTGACATATATTTTGCTTCATGATGCTTTGTATGGCATGAGTTTGATGCATGAACATGTCCAAGAATCATTATATGGTAGCACAATGGTCATCCTACAGAGAAGATAGGGGAGACATACCCATAAGGGGAGTCATTCTTCTTCCCATGATTCTAGGAGGAGATATTTATCATATGCATACCTAGAAAAGAGCCCTATATTTGAAGAAAGAGAACATAAGCATAATTCCAGGGGGTGCGATGGTCACAGGAGGAGTATGTTCGATATATCTTCAACATTACATCAGAGTGATATCCCTTGTTCAAAAGGGGATATATTATTCAGAGGAAGATAAAAGGCACTCATACAGGGGGAGCAACCCCAAGAGGAGAATGGCCCTTTTCCATTGATGTCAAAGGGGGAGATTTAATCACATTGATGTGATTGATGTTTATTGATGGGGAGAGATAGTCACATTGACTATTGATGTAGAGCATGCCTTATCTACATGTTGACATCAATAATTGGTAATTGGTGTTGACATCAATGTTGGTATTTCCATCCATGCCAAAGGGGGAGATTGTTGGATCATGTTGTCATTGATGCCAATGGTTTGATTGATTGATTTCATTGATTTATGTCAAGTGATTGATTGATGTCAAAGGATTGATTGATTGATGATTGATGTAATATAATATATATTTTCCTTGATAAGAATGCATAGATGAAGATGGATCAATGAGTTGTTATTGATACATGATGAAGATGGATCGATGTGGTTTCATTGGTATATGATGCATTGTTGAAAAAATGTATAGATGAATCATTATTTTCTTATCATGATTGATAAGGTGCACAAATGGATGAACTCCAAAGTGGTCCTCTTATGGTGAAATCCCTCGTGGGAATACGCTTTGCAGATTGAGTTATCTTAGAAGAATGGTTGGAGGACCCATGCTTGTATGTGGAATAATGAGATGAAGATCAATGAAGTTGTTGGTGAAACTATATTAGATGGATAGTTCTTGTCATACCATTTCCAGTGGTATGTGGAATGTCACATAACTCCTCATGGTTTGAGAGTTATGGCCCTACGAAGTTGAAGGACCCCCATGTGTTGGCTAGAAGCCCCAAATGGTCAAAGAAGTCAAAGTGACCTAAAAGAAGAAATCATTATTTAAATGATAAAGTAAAGTGAAAAAGTCAATATGTATTATTTAAATAATAAAGAGAAGTGACAAAATCAAGAAGGAATATTTAAATGATAAAGTATTGGAGAACTTTCTACTTATGGAAAGTGGTTAACCTTAAAATAAGGAAAATAGGTTAAGTAACCTAGAAATGGGTTAAGTGACCTAGAAATGGGTTAAGTGACCTAAAGGATGAAAGTATAAATAAGATAGAAATGGTCTCTTGCTAAACATTTTTTTTGTGGATCAATGGAGAGCTTCTTGTGAGAATATCTTTTGGAGTATTGATGGAGAGCTTCTTGTGAGAGCATTTTGGTGTGGATCTCTTGAGCATGATTAAAGATCTATTCTGAGAGAGAGGAGATCGGGAGGATCTCATGGACGCATTGAAGTTTCAACAAGTCTGAGATCATGACGGAGAAATTCTCATAGTTACAGAAAAACCTTATTTTCTAGTGCATACACAGGTTATCTATGTATAGGGTGCGTATACGCAAGTTGTCTATGTATAGGGTGGATACAGTACATTGGCTGTCAGTGTACAGGGAGCGTATAGTGGATAAAATAATGGATATTTTTGGTTGAACTGATGGCAAGTTGTTGAAGACTGAAGCAAGTTCCAGATGTGCATTCTATGGGCTCAGATCTATCATTTAGACACTGGTATGGTTAAATTATTGTCTTGATGGATAGTATTTCTTGTTGTGTTGTGAATGCCTAGGGAATTCTTGGTATGGTTGATATGATGTGGTTTATGTTTTTTGATGGAGTCAGAATCACTCTTATGATTAAGTACTGATATGATGGCTATAGTATGTTGATTTCTTATGCATGATTGAGTAGCATTCATATTGATTGGTTGTGGAGCATGAGTAAGCTATTAGAGAGCTTGTATATGTTGTGATTGGCTGGTGGTCAGTTTGGATAGTGAGAAACATAAGAGAATGATAAATTGGTTGTAGAGGATCTGAGTTGATCTTGAAGGATAAACCCTAATAGATCAGAAGGTATACATAGGTTGTAGTATTGTTTGGGAGCGTATATGTAGGTTGCAGTACTACTTGGGCACGTATACACATGGATTGTATTACTGGTAGGGCGCGTACATACACGTGATGCACTATCGACAGGTTCCGTACCTATTGCAGATTGATATATGTTGAGTATTGTTTCCTCATCTCAGTTGGTGCGGAGGATGTAAGCTAATTCTTTCACTATAGAGATGGTGCTCTTGTAGAGTTGTACTCTATTCAGTTGTTGTTGAAAAACCCCAAGGATTGTAGTCCGTAATAAAAAAAAAATTGTACATACATCTTATGTTCTTTATGTTCCTTGTGGTCATGACTTGTTGATGATATATTGCTGATATATATTGCTAATATGTGTTCACATCTAACTGGTTGTAAATGAAAACTATGAGTAATGAGTAAATGTTGAATGCTAACTAATGAGTTTTGTGAAAGATGGAATTTTTTGGAAAAATATCCCCACACTCATTCACCCCCCCTCTAAGTGTGGTAGGTGTGTCCAATAAGTGCTTCCTAGGGCTGGTGCCCTAAAATCAAGGGAGTTGGTTCTTCCTAGGGTTGGTGCCTTAAAACAAGGGAGTTGGTGCTTCCTAGGGTTGGTGCCCTGAAGAAGGGGATTTGTGTCTCCAAGAGTTGGTGTTCTAAAGAGGATTGGTTTCCTTCACAATATCAGATTATTCTTTATAAGCCTTGTAATTCTTGTTAATTATATTTACATAATTGATTTTAAATACAAGTCCATTGTTGATATATTTTGGTTACTAATAAAATAAACAAAGCAATTAATAATTGTTTTAAAAAAGGTAATATTGATTCACCCCCCTCCCCCCCCATTATTTCCAACAATTGGTATCAAAGCGATTACCTTCAACACAGTCTAATAAATAGAAGGTATATCTTGAAAAAAATGGATAATGAAGAGGGAATTTCTTGCAACAAAGCACCAATATTTAATAGAGATGGTTATGCTCTCTGAAAAATAAGAATGAAAAGCTACCTATTGGCTCTTGGTTTTGATGTTTGGAAATATGTTGTAGATGGTTACACTACACCACCTAATCCACCTACAGATATTGTAGGAAATAAGATTTGCAATGACAATTCAAGAGAGGTCAATACCATTCTAGGAGTATTAACAAATCCTATATTTGTGAAGGTAATGCATTGTAATTCAACTAAGAAGATCTGGGAAAAACTAGAGGTTGTATATGAATGAGATAGCAAAGTCAAGGAATCCAAACTACAAATCTACAAAGCTCTATTTGAAAATTTGAAGATGAAAGAAGAAGAGAACTGTAACAGCCCCTTCGTTATGCCTATAAATAGCGAAGTACAATAGGAATTTTTTTTTTTCTTATTAACAATAAGAATTTAAAACATCACCTAATTCATATCAATGCAAAACACATGACATCATAACTAAGTGACACATGATCAGAATATAAACAACTCTACAATATCATTGCGGAACGAGATTGCAAAATATAATGCCAAACAATCTCATCATATTATCACCAATAACAATAATTTG
>ML776697.1:2735403-2805207 GCA_009831015.1 Picea engelmannii
AATGAAAACAACTCAAATAGCCCACTCCCTGACTCAATCCGGAGTCCAAGGGAGTTCCACCGATGCCTCTGCATCCTCAAGGTCCGAAACCCTGCACACTCAATGAAACTGAGTCAATAGCATTTGTATATAGCAATAGTAAAACATCCTGTCATCAATCATGACGCATCATCATCAAGGTTAAGTGGTTCATCATCATAAAAATCCAGATCACTTGCGAGCAAGTGTCCTCAAAGAATAAGTTTTGTCAGTGCGCCAGAGCGGGATGTTACAAGAACATTGTTGAATACCTTCATAGGGTAGACAAGGCAGTTAACTCAATCAAAGAAGTAAGATAATAAATTTCAAACTAACCTATTGTACAAATGATATTAAGGTCATTTCCTATGAGGTATTTCCACAATTGAAGATAGACCATAAATTGACCAACTCATAGTAGATCAACTCCATGGAATTCTTACAGCATATGAAATGAGAATAGGGAACACAAATCATCAAAGGAAGAAACAAAATTTAAGGCATCTAAAAAAAACAAGAAACAAGAACATATGTATAATGAAGAGTTATCAGATATATCTAATGAAGAAATTGCCAATTTCTTGAAGAAACTCAAGAAAGGGACTAATAAATACAAGGGGAAGTTTCCCATGATATGCTTCAATCGTGGAAAAGTTGGACACTTTGCTAACATATGTCCATATCCCAAGCAGGAGGATAGTTATGATGAGTTAATTTAGAATCATAAAGAACATAAGAAGGGTAAGCCAAAGAAAAAAAGAAATACTAGAAACAGAAGAAGAATTTATACACCAAAGAGGACAACAACTCTTCTGAGGAAAGTGAAGATGAATATATAGAACTTCTATTTATGGGAATGAACACTCAAAATAATGATGTATATGATGAAGAAAACTCTGGATTTGAAGGAGAAGTATACCTAGAAGCAAAATTGATTAGTTCTATGGAGGAACTAAGAAAGTATAAAAAGAAGAACAAGATACTAAGGGTAAAACTTCAAGAGTTTGAAGAATCACATCAATCAAGAGAAATAGATGCATCAAGATCCATTAAAGAATTAGAATAGATCATCAGTGATTTGAAATCCCAACTCCTAAAAGATAAAATAATTAAGAAGACATTTTAAAACAATTCAATGATAGAGAACAAGTATGTGAGAATCTAGAAGCTGAGATTGAGCTGCTAAAAAGTGAACTTGAGAAAGAAAAGAAGGGATCAAAATTTGAAAATAGTTCAAACATCTTGGATGAAATTCTCAATAGTCTAGGTCACCAAACAACAAGACTGGTTTGGGTTACACCCAAGCCTCAACTTCTACATCACAAGGATCTGTCAAAAGACCAATCAGTTATGTTGTTGCTCTTAAATTACCCTTAAGAAGAGAAGATAATAAGGAAATGATGATTCCATTGGGGACTATCCCAAATAAACAGAAATCAACACCCCATACTAAATAAAAACATGACAAGAAGAATACAATCACGAGAAGAAATCCCTGTAAAAGATATCAGTATATCTTCCTTGGATATTGTTATTCGTGCAATAATTTTGGACACAAAGTAGTACATTGTAAATCCTATAGAAGGCACAATCTAAAAAATGTCCAAAGAAGTCAGAAGTTCAATACAGATAAACGAAATGTATTTCGTTCTCTCCATTACAATATTACAATATGGAATGCATCAAATGTAATAACTATGGACATGAATCTAGTGAATGTAGATATTCAAAGTATGTCAAAGAGATAAATATTCCCAACAGTAAAAAGGTATGGAAGAAAAAGCAAGTAGAGAAAACAGAATGTAAAGTAGCCTTGTATGCCAAAAACAAAGGATGTCAGTGGTATATATACAATGGATGTTCTAAACACATGAATCTAGATCAAAGAAAATTTCTCAAGTTAGCAAAGAAAGAAAAAGGAAAATTCACCTTTGGAGATAATGTGTTAGCCAAAATACTTGGAAAAGGCATTGTTAACCTAGGGAATAACAAGGCCAAAGAAGAAAATGTACTTTTAGTAGAAATATTAAGCCTAATATCCTAAGTGTAAGTCAAACATGTGATCAAAGTCACATGCATACCTTTGATTCTTAGAAATGTGAGATAATAAGAGAAGATACAAGGAAGCTAGTGGCAGTTGCACCAAGAACATCCAACAATGTGTACATCCTTGACATGGAAGGAGAAGAAAAATGTTTTTTAGGTCAACAAGATGAAAGTTGGATATGTCATTTAAGGTTGGGACATATAATCTTTGAAAACTTAATCAAAGCCAATAATAAGGAGTCCGTAAGGGATCTACCAAAGATTATAAGGCCTTCAAATCCTATTTGTAAACATTGTCAAATAGGGAAGAAAACAAAAGTTAGTTTCAAAACAAAAGAGCATTCCAAAACAAAACCATTAGAAATTATTCACACAGATCTATGTTGACCTACCAAAACTAGAAGTATCTACGGTGAACATTATTTTATGTTGATCATTGATGATTACACAAGAATGACCTGGGTATACTTTCTAAAAGAAAAATTAGAAGCCTTTGAGAAGTTTAAAACATACAAAGTGATTATGGAGAATGAAACCGATCTCAAAATTAAATGTTTGAGATCATAAAATGGAGGAGAATTAACCTCTAAAGAATTTATTCAATTCTGTGAAAATCATGGCATCAAAAGACAGTTTTCAGCTCCTAGGAATCCTAAACAGAATGGAGTGGTGGAAAGAAAAAATAAATAGTTCAAGAAGTTGTAAGAACCATGTCAAATGAATCCAAACTTACAGACAAATTCCAGAGAGATGAAATCTACAAAACAATACACATACTTAATCGAGCTCAATTGAGACCCAACCATGAAAAAACTCCTTATGAACTATGGTTTGGCAGACCAACATCTGTAAAACACTTTAGATTATTTGGAAGTAAATGTTACATTAAGAATGATGAGGATAATCTAGGGAAATTTTATCCAATATTAGATGAAGGCATATTTATAGGATATTCACCTAACAAAAATGATTATATATGTTATAACCTAAGACTACATAAAATGGTGGAAAGTGCCAATGTAAAGATAGATGATCTAAAGTTGAGACAAGTCATACCCCATAACATATCAATATATGATGATAAAAGTGATGGAGAATATCGTAATTAAAAAGTTTATGAAGAACCTCAAGAAAATGAACCCCACACTGATAATGAAGATGATGAAGAAACACCCTTTCCAAAATTCCCATCAAAAAGGGTTCAAAAGAATCATCCTGAAAGTCATATTATTGGAGATAAAAGTGTAGGACTGGAATCAAGAAGGAAACTCACATTTGACTAGGAACAAGCAATGTTATCCCTGATAGAACCTAAGTCATTTAAAGAATCCAACAAAACTAAATATTGGATAAAATCAATGGATGAAGAACTAGGTCAAATAGAGAAGAACCAGACATGGGTACTAGTTCGAAGACCCAAGGACAAGAATGTGATAGGAAATAAGTGGATCTTCAAGAACAAACTAAATGACAATGGGGAGATTATAAAGAAAAAGGATATATTAGTTTTCAAAGGATATTCCCAAGTGGAAGGTATTGATTTTCAAGAGACTTTGTCTCTAGTAGAAATACTTGAGGCCATCAGAATGTTCCTGGCATTTGCATGCTTCAGATATTTCAAAATCTATGAGATGGATGTCATGTCAGAATTCCTTAATGGAACACTAGAAGAATAATTCTATGTTGAGAAATCATAAGGATTCATGTTAACGTAAAATTAGGACTATGTGTGCAAGATAAAAAAAAGGTTGTGTATGGTCTTAAACAAGCCCCCAGAGCATGATTCTCAAGGCTTGATTGATACCTACAAAAACAAGGATATAAGAGATGGACCAATGACAACAACTTATAAATCAAAATTGAGGATAAAAATGTGATTATTTTGGTGGTATATGTAGATGAAATCATATTTTGAAGTAATCTTACTATACCAAGCATAAAGTTTGCAACGAAAATGTAAGAAGAATTTGAAATGTCTATGTTGGGAGAAATTTCCTTCTTCTTAGGTTTACAAGTAACTCAAATAGAAAAAGGAATATTCATTTCCCAAGCCAAATATATCAAGGAAATTCTAAAGAAATTCCAAATGGAAGACAACAAACCTATGAGTACTCCCATGGTCACTAGATGTGAACTAATCCTAGAAGGTGACTCACCAAAAGTGGATGAAATGATGTACAAATCAATGGTTGGAAGTCTTCTCTATTCAACAGAAACAATACCTCACATGATGCGGGTTGTAGGAATCGTGGGGAGATTTCAATCCGCACCTAAAGAAACTCACTTAAAATAAGTAAAGAGAATATTCAAATATCTTAAAGGCACTTCAGAACTTGGATTATGGTATCCAAATGATAAAAACTTCAATCTAACTACATACACTGATGTAGATTGTGTCGGTAGTATAGATGATAGGAAAAGCACTAGTGGAGGAGAAATTTTTCTAGAAAAATGTCTAGTAGCATGGCTAAGTAAGAAAAAATCATCCACATCACTATCCACAATAGAGTTAGAATGGATTGTTGTTGCATCCTATTGCACACAAGTTCTTTGGATGAAGCAAACTTTAGAAGATTTACAAATAAGATATGATGATCCCATTACTATTAAATATGATAACACTAGTGCCATAAGTATCTCTAAAAATATAGTAATGCATTCTAAAACCAAACCCATCCCAGTTAAATACCACTTCTTAAGAGATCGGGTTACTCAAAAAAATGGTTAAAATAGTGTATGTGGATACCAAAGAACAAATTGCAGACATATTCACAAAACCTTTTCTCGGGAATATATTTGAAAATATTTGATAGTAATTGGTAGTAATTCACATACCCCATTAAAACCATAAAAATCACATCAGAATAAAAGTGGCGCATGGATAGGGGGAGATTTTCCATAGGGGGTGTGATGAAATATCCCTTCTGTCATTACTATCAAAGGGGGAGAAAATTGATAAACAACTGAAAT
Source organism: Picea engelmannii (assembly GCA_009831015.1). Lineage (NCBI taxonomy): Eukaryota > Viridiplantae > Streptophyta > Pinopsida > Pinales > Pinaceae > Picea > Picea engelmannii. The sequence goes on from ML776697.1 coordinate 2,740,438, forward strand.
ATTTCAAACAAAAGGTTTCCATCAATGCCAAAGGTGGATAATGTTGGATACAGTGGTATGATATTGTCATTTATTTCAACAGAGTGCAGGTAATGAGATCAAATATTAGGATAAATAACATATCAGATCGCGTAGAAGCTCAATCCTACATAGAAAAAACCTTTTGTAAAATATCAAGTTACTGGAGTCGTTCATTCTTAATTTGAGACAATCTAGGATCATTAGATCAAGGTAAAGTTAGAGGTTGGGAAGGATTAAAGCTCAACTGTCAAGTCACAGTAAAGGAAAGAAGGTGGTCAACTCCAAACACTGATCACTCCAATGAAAAGGAGTCTGAAACATGTAAGTTTACCCGAAGGTCGAAACCCTGAAGTCGCGAACTCCTGTCGACCGTTGGATCAGAGGAAGAGTAAGGAAATCCTATCAGTCGTTGATATGGAATGAATATTGAAACCATCAGATCACACTAAAATGAATAAGGTGGTCAACTCCGACATTGACCTACTTCGACGATTAAAATCTGGGATAAATCATGAAATCCTGAACTCTGGAGCCCCAGAGTTAACAAAAGTCACCGATCAAGACAAGGAAAGATATACAGTGATATATCTATTCAAAACTTTGGCAATGATCAAAGGATGGTATAAAAGTGTCAAAACTCCAGAAGCTACGAAGTACCGAAGCCACGAAGTGTAAAGCCATGATCCAGGAGGGAGACATCATGTGGTAGAAGACAAATATGACATGTGGCCCAATCAGTTGGTGACAAGTGTCAAGGTATACTTGGCACATTAGGTATATGAAATTCACAAATCAAGGTGACACGTGGCATCCACTCAGCTAGTTCCACGTCAACAACAACATCAGCAGGCCATGTTACTATGGGACTACATCCTCTGGGCATATCCAGCTTCTCCTACCAGATAAAATATCTGAAGCATCGAAGGTTGAAGTCACGAATTAACATTTGGTCATTGATATAATATCTTATAGAATATTTCTTGTCCATCCTATCAAGTACATTAGAAGGATAGAGTAAGCATGAATCACGAAGTAACACTAACTATTGATCTACTTCGGAAGTGTTCTCGACCATTGATCAAGCATAGTGGAAGGATAGCATAAGATAAGGTGTTAACTGGTAGCAAGATGTCACCTCCATTCTATGATTTATTCGGAAATTTCTCTACTCCAGAGTCTTGGAGCCACGAATATTTGAATTTCCTAGAGTGAACGAGAACTGTTCATATCAACTCCTCATTAAGTCATGATTGTCGATATGTTTGAAGCTTATGTAAAATCTAGGATCTTCCATCTAGCGGAATATTAAATATTGATCGTCTGATCTACTAGTGAATACAATATATGCACTTCGGTGAAATGTACTCCGGGAGGATTGAATGAATGCAAGGGCCAGAAGTCTCGAAGGACAAATTACTAGAGAACCTGGTTCCAGCATCGGTCTTGTGATAAAGGTAAAGAAGTTAAAGGGGATAGAAGTAAATAATCCCTCTGACATTTGAATACGGTCTCATGTAGAAGAATAAGGGCAGAAGAAGAAAGCATTAATAGTGCAATGCTTGGAATGGATAAGCTCGTGGTTTTTAGCTCATGGTCACAAGGAATTTGGTTTGAAGGGAGTGCCTATTGATTAAGACTTGAATTCAAACAATTTGAGATCTGTAGAATAATGAACCGATACACAGTCATAATTAAAGAAGAGTTAAATCATGAGCATTATGAAGAAAAAATAAAAAGGAAAAATATATCATTTAAAGCTTAATATTATCATTTAAATGAAAAGGTTCAATGGTTCAAAATAAGGGACACAATGCTTCAAGCATCACACCAGTTGGAAGACTATATAAACAAGAAAGCATGGTGAGAAGAAGGTGTCTCTATAGTCCATATCAAAAGAAGAAGTAGAGTCCAAGAAGGAAAGATGAAGATACTTATGATGTGAGGGTGGAAGGGAGGAGCAAGGAAGGATTAATATCCTTTACTAAGTAAAGTGTAAAACAAGGGAGTTGGTGCTTCCTAGGGTTGGTGCCCTAAAAACAAGGGAGTTGGTCTTTCCTAAGGTTGGTTCCCTAAAAGAAGGGAGTTGGTGCTTCCTAGGGTTGGTGCCCTGAAGAAGGGGATTTGTGTCTCCAAGAGTTGGTGTTCTAAAGAGGATTGATGTCCTTCACAATCTCCGATTATTCTTTATAATCCTTGTAATTCTTTTTAATTATATTTATATAATTGATTTTAAATAAAAGTCCATTGTTGATATATTGTGGTGACTAATAAAATAAAAAAATCAATTACTACTTTAAAAAAAAAAGGTAACATTGATTCACCCCCCCCCCTCGGTATTTCCAAGACTCACCCATTACACATTCACTTTGAAGAAAAAAGAGTTACACCTTACAACACATCTTGTGAAACGCATATTTGTCATGTCTCTTCTACAAGAAACATAGTGTCTTTTTCATCATAGGTTGCTCTCTATCCTATATTTCAACACATTTCTACTAATATTGTTCATAAATAGGGAGGAAAAAAAATTATTTCCTGCCATCAACCTCTTTCCTTTAATAGATCATTCTACAGTTGGATCAAGCACTCCATTTTTAGTATAAACGTGGGTCTAAACCAAGTCCACAAATAAAAAAATCCCAAGGATTATTTTGCAGTATGTTGGAAGGGTTTTTTCCCCAACTAAAAATGGAGATTAGGGACAATTTCCTCAAAACATGGATCTACTGATTTTTGTTTTTGGATCTGCTTCATTCATTCTCTTATTGCATTCATTGTTATTGATATTTTTGTTATTGGATTGAAGGAACATATAAATACCATTACAAGTGGTATGAGAACAATGATTTGTGAAAGTGGGAGAATATGTTTTTGTAGATTTAGAGTTGTGTTTTTGTACAATGTTTGCAAATAAAGAAATAAATTATAGTCAAACTCATACCATTAAAAGTAGAGTTTTGATGATGTTTTCGAACTATGTTTATATTAGTGATTTGACCTATGGTTATATTAGTGGTGGAAGTAAAATAAATTGAGGAAAAAGAGGAAAGATTAACCCTACAAGTGCATAACCAGATGTATTATATTTGTAACATGAGCATGGACTAAAGGAAATTGGAAGAGGAGAAAGAAAGCCTATTCCTACTCAAGATTCAAATAAATAACATCAAAGTGACAACACTGGATGATCTGGGTTCACAAAAGAACACGATTTTCAAAGCATTGATGAAGCAATTGGATTTGAAGATTCATTCCCACTCGGATCCATTTCTACTAGGATGGATGAAAAAAAATGTCAATCTTCAAGTAACTAAGAAATGTAAATTGAGGCTTGCAATTTCAGTTGAATATGCTTATGAAATAACTCATGACATTGTTCCCTTGGATATCTATAAATTTATTTTTGGTATCCCATGCTTGTGGGAAAGATATTCCATTCAGATAAGAAGAGGAAACAAGTATAGATTCATCAAAAATGGAAGGCCATTCATCATAAAAGAATCCAAAGCAGGAAAATGATCTCTTTGATTTCAGCTATATATGCAAAAAGATTTATAAATGCTAGCAAGAATTTTGTTGTTCTCATATTGAGGCCCAATAATAAAGAAGGGTTCTCCATGGAAGTAAAGAATCCAAATACCAACTGTGGAAAGTAGTAAAAGAAACAATTGGAGGATTTGGTTGAAGTATTCAATGAGGTTCTTCAAGCACCCAAATGCCTTCCACCCAAAAGGAATATGTTTACAAAAAGAAGCACTACCCATTGAAGGATTCAAAAGGTTGACTAGAAGTAGATCAATTAAAGAGGCAATTGTATGAGTTTATTGAGCATGGATTCATTAGGCCAAGAACTTCTCCATGTGGTTCTACAATAGTACTTTTTCCCAAGAAATATGGTACATGGGTACTCACCATTCTTGGTCCTTTCCCTCGCAGTCTCTCCTTTCCCTGGATTTCACTATGTAGTCTCTCCTACCCTAAATATGCAGTGCTCATAGTGGGGTCAAGGATTTTGTTTCACGTATTCTCTCCTACCCTCAGTTTGCAGTGCTCACAGTGGCATCATGTGTTTTGTTTCATGTGGTCTATCTTGTGCTTGCTCTGTAGTGCTAACAGTGGGGTTGGGGGTTTTGTTTCATGTTGTCTCTCCTACCTTGGTATACAATTATCATAGTGGGTTCAAGGATTTTATTTTGGTTTTTTTGAATTTTGATAAGTTGAAGTAAAAAATAAATTGTGCACTGATATTGGCACAAGCATTACATCACAAGAAAATAAATGGTGATTCATATTGACCATCAACCTCTACAATATTTGTATGCACAAAGAAAGATCTAATAAAAAATATAATATAAGTGGATGGGTACTCACCATTCTTGGTCCTTTCCCTCGTAGTATCTCCTTTCCCTAGGTTTCTCTTTGCAGTCTCTCCTGCCCTAGGTCTGCAGTGCTCGTAGTGGGGTCAGGGTTTTTTTTTCACGTAGTCTCTCCTGCCCTCGGTCTGTAGTACTCACAATGAGGTCAAGGTTTTTTTTGCGTCGTCTCTCCTACCCTCAGTATACAATTCTCACAGTGGGTTCAAGGGTTTTGTTTTTCACAATCTCTCCTTCCTCAGTCTATAATTCTCACAGTGGGGTCAACCAGGGTTTTGTTTTGGTTGCTTTGAATTTTTATTTGGGAATTGGGAATTATATGTGTGTGTGTGTGTGTGTGTGTGTATAATGCTATATGTATGTTATATATATATATATATATATATATATATATATATATATATATATATATATATATATATATATATATATATATATATATATATATATATATAGATATATTATTTATATAAATTATATAAATATAGTAACTACATATTATATAATTAAATATATTATATTATATGATGAAGATGAATATGATGACGACGATGATGATGAAGATGATGATGACGAGGATCATGATGATGAATATGATGACGACTATGATGATGACAATGTGTAATGATATTTAAATTTGACACATTTAACACTGTTCGACACACATGTTCCCACATCTAGTACTGCAAGGACATGTAATAACATCAATTTATTTGATCATTTCAACCTATTTTTTTCATTGAAAATCCATTCTTTACTTGCTTCACCACCAGGTCAAAACTACTAATCACCACCAACACTTTAATTTCCATTTCTCTAGTCAACTCAAGACCAAGCAAGAGAGATTCATATTCAACCATGTTATTGGTGGTGTCAAACTATAGTTTGTGAGAGTAGTTAGCATATTCCCCTTTGGAGAGGTGAAAAAAATGCTAGCACCAACACTCTGATCTAGATTGTGATCCATTAAAATTCATCCTCTATAATTTCTCACTTCTCTCTCCATATTTTTCTTTCACTTAAGGGGCCAAAGAGTGTACAAAAAATAAGGTAATTTCAATGCCAAGGAAAAGGGGTCAAAATTCTAAATCCTTACTCATTTCCAAAATGAAGGGATAGTTGACCCTATCATAGGATGCCTCAAATTCTATTTTGATGAAAAATGTGTCATATATTTAGAATCTATCCAAATGTGTTACTTCAAATATCATGATGATATCATCTAGAATAAAGTTCCCCCTAGTGAAGCTTGTATGTTCTAGAAAAAATATTTTGGAGTGGATGTGTTTTCCTCACATGGATAAGGATTTGGCTATACTCATTGTGGAGGGTAATTGATCTAAAACTAATTATAGTTTCATGTTTCCTAGGATTTGGGATGAAATATATGGTTCCATTTTTTTATGAGGTCGCCTCATGATTCCTTTATAATTTCTTCTTCTAAAGGAGATCTAGCTCAAACAATTCCCAATTTGTGTTATAATATTCACACAAAATTTTTGTCTAATCTAGATTACTTATCCTTAGACATATTTGACAAGAAAAACTACCAAATATTCAAAATTCAACAACTTATCATGAATCCTTGTCTAAGATTTAGAGAGTTTGTGAAATACCACGCCCAAGCAAGTTTGCATGACCACTTCTCATTCTTCTATGAGCCCTTGATTAAAAAACCATTTGGTAGTGGGATACAAATTACCCATCAATACCCTCCTAATTAGTTAGCCTTTCATTAGGGGATTTGATAATATATATGTTCTCTGTAGATTCCTTATAATCTAATTCTTTAAATAAGTCTTACTCTTAATTAATCTCCCTAGGCAATTTTAATTTCATCAAATTTAAAAGGGTGCCAAAGATTGGTGGCACTAACTTGAAGTTTCAGGTGTCAGATATTAGTGGCACTAACTTGCAGTTTTGGGTGTCAAATATTAGTGGCACTTACTTCAATTTCCTCACAAAATGTTTGAACCAAAACAATTGGTTGATTATTTAAAATTTCTCAATTTCTTTATGTCATTTACAATGGAATATCGAGGTTATTGATCACCCATATCTCCTTAAATAATGTGTGGTACAATAAATGGACCCTTTCCACCATTAAGTATATATGTCCTCCCATCTAGGTCTTGGAATATGGATCCAAACACTCATAATACAATTTAGGAAACTTTTCTTCAAATATGATACATTCATGATATAATGAGCTTTAAGCATAAATAGTTTATCTTCACTCTAGGAAATGGAGAAGTAAATAGGTTGATGATAAAAGAGTGTGGCCTTTAGTAGAAGTTGGATTAGTTGAGCTCCTCCATAGTTAAAAAAGAATGTATTATTTTCATACAATATGGCCTAGCTAATCCCTATAAGAAATTTTTCACTGCACTTATGAAAGTTGGGACTTGTAAACCATAGCTCAAGTGACTAATTTCCTATAAATTTATTGGAATGATACAACCCTAATCTAGAATTAAGGGAATTCTAAGTTATTTTCTCTTCATGAGAGACTTCCTAGAAACATGCATTTTTTATAATCATGGGCATCCACCATGTTGAAATCTCCACGATATAATCCAATGGGATTTATGGAGTTTATAAACCATAAATGTTCTCTCTTTAGCATCATTTTCCATATATATGTTAGTTGAGACCAACTCGTGGATTTCAAAATTCAACATAATCCATGCTAACCATTGAGTGAGATTAGTTCCTTGGGTTTTCAATTTCTAAAGTGAGTATTTTCATTGTCGACAGAATTTTCATTTAGATTTTTTTCACAATTGCTTATTTTTTCTCCTCTTTCATTTCTAACATAGAGTTCGGTTTTTTAGAGAAATTTTCTTTTTTTTTATTTCCTCTTAAATTTTTGTGTTATTTTCCCATTTTTCATTCATTCAATTGAAAGAATTTTTTCATTCTTGTTAGGATTTTTTTCACTTCATTTTTCCCCTTATTGCCTCTTGACTTCCTATATTTTGGTTCCATGTTGAATTTAATAAGGATTTTTCATTGATAAGAGGATTGTTTTCCTTGTCCCCCCTATTTCTACACTAAATTTAGACTCATTAGATGTATTGAATTTGTAGGAAACACATGGGGGAGGAAAGAGGGTTGTTGAAAAACTAAAAATAATGTTACAATCTTTGTCTTCGAAACAACAATAAGTTAACTTCCATTCTATTTTTCCTCAATTTTTAAATTATTTTTGCGGAGGTTTTTTTTATGTATTTAAGATTTTCTACTAATTCATAAATAGAATTGATATGTACATAGATACAAGTCTACATCATGACATTATCTTCATATTTGTTAGTGAAAATAGAGGAGTACTCACAATAGAATTTGCTACAACAATTTTTTTCTATGTTAGAACCACCTCAATGACAACCCACACCTAATCCTTAATATGACATGAATCATTGTTCAAAACATCATCTGCATTGCATTACTAAAAGATTAGCATGCATAAATTTTTTCTAACTCATAAAAAATTTCCTTAGATCATCAACACAATCTCTTAGTTGACTCAGTTAGCATGATTATGACCTATGATGAACCAAGTTTATGAGGTCTACTCTAGTGCAACTTACATAGAAAAATGGACTTCCAAAAAGCCAAGAGTTTGATATGCTTCTTGCCAACTTTGTGACGATCGATTTGATGGTAGATTCTATCAAATCAACTGTATAAATATATCAAGATTTCATAAATTAATCACCAAACACACCATGCACTATGCTTACATAAATTTGCATCGATCCAGTCATATAATTGAAATCTATTACAACTATATTCACCATCAAGATTTATATTGATTCCTTTCATCGATTTGATCCTTGCAATTCATGTATCTCATTATTTTGTACCAAAAATAGATGTATATTTAATCCAAAATCATTGTGTTGATCTATATTATCTCTTTTGTCTTTGTTGTCTCTATGTTTATTTCTTTGTTTGAGTTTCTACAATGCACTACATTCAATGCATTTAAGTGGCATAACTTTGTAATCCCTTCAATATGATTCCACTAGTCTCATCCAATTACATTACTCAAGATCCTATTTACAAAATCTCACCACCATTTTCAACTCTTCATCATCACTAAAATGGTTGTATGCATAGTGAAACATAAGTTTTAGTTCTAGCCATTTTTCTCATAGTTGAATGGACTACACACCTAGGATCACTAATGCCATACCAAGTTACAATTCATTGGTATAGCAATAACAAAAAAATCAATTAGCTTTGAGGGAGTGTTTTAGTTCTTGCCATTTTTCTCATAGTTGAAGGGAATACACACCTAGGGTGACTAATGTCATCCCAAGTCACAATTAATTGCTATAAGAGATAGAAATAATTCAAGTTAACTTTGAGGTAGTTTTCAAAACTATTGATTGTTATTAAACCATTATATATTTGGTTGACCTAAGGATTTAATTCTATAATAGTTGATATTATCGATATCACATACAATCTTTGATATCTTGATATTTTGATATGTCATAGTACTACTCTTCCAGTGGGTGCACAATATCACAAGGATATGTCTTCTTTCCCTCCTCCATTGGATGAGCAAGTCAATGACAATTTTCTCTTGTGGATGAGTAGTTTGGTGGAAACATTCTTTCAATTTGTTAGGCCCACTTTTGTATTAATTTGGATCATCACAACGCCACTCTGATTTCTTCCAACTATCACTAAGTTTGCATTGAGTTGAGTGTTCCCATTCACTTCTCTCGTGTACTTACATCTCTTTTCAACACTTCCTTATCAGATAGCCATATTAGTAGTATGTGTCTCTTGATGATAATTAGCAGTTCAATGGTGGAATTTCCTCTAGGATTTATCAATGCTATGATGATGCAGGTTGGGTCTTCATATACCCATCCATATTTGTATTTGAGTTGGGTCATCTCATACCCACTCTCCTCTATATTTTACATGACTATCATTGTATCTCTATTGAGGTGGGTATTCCCACCCTTGTACTTTATCAACCTTCATGTCACCATGTTAACATTGGGTTAGGGGAAACACGGTAATATTCACATGTGTTCATTTCTAGCTAAGAACCATATTTATTATATTTTTTATATGAATAGGTAGGCCTAGTCACCCTATTGGGGTGTGTTCCCTTGTTTACTAGACCCATAACCTCCTCTTGAAGGTATTTCTCATGAAATACTTAGAGACATTGATACAACACCATCTTGACATGCATATTTTTATGGTGTTGATTAAACAATGAAAAACAATATGGATTTTTCATCACAATTATGACACACATACATTGTATATACAATGTAGAACCTAAAAGAAAAATGAAAAAAGGCTTATGCAAACTTAAAACTTGTGTACTCAACCAATTTGTGTACTTTGAAAGAAAAATAAGTTTTATGGTTTACATAATGAATTGATGATGGAAACAAGTGGGCATGTGAGTCAAATTTGAGTCCAGAAAAACCTCCCATATCGTTAAGGCATGTGAATAGTTTATTCATGTCAAATTTCAGTGCATACGGAAACAATTTGAAATAAAATTCAAATTTGGCCCCACTCACAAGTCCTTGTTTCCCATGTCTAGTCCTACTACAATGTCTTTTTGGTGTTCATTTTTAAATTCGTTCGACACACACATTCCCACATCTAGTACTGCAAGGACATGTGATAATGTCGATAAAAAAATGCTATTTGATATAAATTGCACAAGCTTCATCAGTTATTTCTTGTCTTTGTCGTTTGTTCTCATCTAAGTACTTATTTTCTCCATAAATTAAATACTATTAGTACGGAATCATTATTTAAATATGAAATTCCCTCTAGCGTCTTCTTCTTTCCACCAAACACATGGGCCTAATTGGAATTATGTTGGTTTTGTACAACATAGGCGATGAAAATAAAGAGCACGACCATGAAAATGGGTATATTTTTGGGAGTTCCATGCACCGCGACATTAATCCGAGAAAGTTCAAACGAAATGAGGCAGTCGAGATCAAATATATAGAGTGGGTGTGTGAGTCATATTTGAGTTTGGAAACCCTCTCATATCATCAAATATGCATGCATATTTAAATCTGACACTACCATGACACCATAATTATGTCATTGACACATGCAATACTTAGCGACATTGATACAACACCATATCGACATGCATATTTTTATAGTGTTCATTAAACAATGAAAGAAAAGAGGGATTTTTAATCACAAATATGACACACATACATTGTATATACAATGTAGAACCTGAAAGAAAAATGAAATAGGGTTGATGCAAACTTAAAAGTTGTGTACTAAACCAATTTGTGTACTTTGAAATAAAAATAGGGTTTATGGTTTACATGATGAATTGATGATGATTTACATCTAGTACTGAAAGGACATGTAAATACAAATTCTCATCTAACACCTTCTTCTTCCCACAAAACTCATGGGCCAAAGTCCCATTTTTTCAAACAGTTTCAATGAAGATGTTATATAAATGAAAAAAAATTCATCGAAACTTTGTTGATGCAATACTATGACAAAAATGATGACATCTACGATCATGATGGTATAAAAATGAGTGACATTATCTTGGTTTCAATAATAATTTATCGCCTTCTGAACAAGGACAACCACGTGAAGGTGGAAGCTCATATGGACCCTCCCCTCCCCCTCACTTCACTCTCAATTCCCCAATACCAAATCTATAAAATAGAAAATAATTGAAAGCAACATAGTAAGATTCATGAATAGAAACTGCCAAAACAAGAATTAATGAAGGTACATGAAATTATGTGTTTGTAAATGATATTTTTAGTTTACCATGTACTCTAGTATGGTGACTATCTTCAGGTTTCACATAATAATTAAACAACATGTAAGAATACAAGATATAAAAAAGTCACATAAAACTTGAAAACATGTAATTAACCCATGACATAAGTAAATTATTTTAAGAGAATAATTCATACAAATTACAATATATAACTACGTACCTGATCCAACTCAACATCTATATCATCCTTCTTATGAATATTCTTCTTCATCGAAATCAACATCTATATCATCATCCGGTTTATAAATGGTGTTGAAAGGATAAACGATATCATCATCATCATCATCATCGATGTCATTTTCAAGCATACTTTCATCGAAATCATCATCAAGAACTGTATTAATTTATCCTATGTCTATTTCATCTTCTCCATATTCTTCATCTATTGACCCATGATCTTTTGGCTCTGTCAGATATGGAACATCATCTTCTTCTTGTACATGAGTATAATTAACTAGCCTTCCTCTTAGATCATATCTAACAACAAATGACCAATCCCTCTCACCTGGAACCTTTGAATAAAAGGCCTATTCACATTGGCTTGGAAAAAAATAGCGATCATGTCCACTTTCAAACACCGTTGTTTTAATCATCGTAAATCCATTGGAATGCTAAATAATAGTTCTTTCTTCATCATGTTCATGCATTTGTAACCTATACCATTTGACATTGAATAGAACTAATTTGAAGGAATTAAAGTCACACTCAAGTATATCATTCAAATACCCATAGTATCTATTTTTAGATTCCTAGGGATGTATGTCACTCCTAGAGGAAACATTAGTGACCTGGAATACTGCACTTATCCCACTATCATAATTTTTCCTGGTTTCATCCAATGGTTTGATGCGAAATTTATGGTGATTGCACCACATAGCCTTGTGGTGTTTCAACTACAATATTCTAGACATGTAAAAGATGAACAGTAAATTAATAAACATATTTATAAAACTTGGAAAGTATCTGCGAAAAAGACACACCTACAATCACATTAATATAATATAAAATAGCTGAATAAAATGGGTGAATTTTATTTCCTGACCATCTTTCAAACCATATGCTAAATCAATTTCCCTCTGTGTAACATTGGCATCATTGTTACAAAGAGCTTCTCTAACCAATCCAAATAGTTGTTTCCATGATAACCTACCACCATCATGTTGTTTACATATTTCAATCCATACATTCATCCAATCAAGATTTTTTGCAATGTATAAATGCAGTGCATCCCAATCTTGAGCAACTGAATCAAAAAATCATAATTCACCATTATTAAATATTATTTATAACCATGGTAAATATTAATAATTGATTAAATAATAGATATTAATATATTAATGAGTACGATCATATACAGAAAAAACAAAAATTTATATGTATTAATATAAATCTCCACAATTATCAATATATTACCTCTCGGTTTTTTCATTCAAACTTTCCCCAACAAGTGCTCCTGAAATTCAAATTTTTTGATGGAGTTCACATCCAAAATGTGATCCACTGCATGCATAGTTGGCACTGCTAATTTAGGAAGATATTGACTAATATACACCATGAATTGATATACCATATATCCTTCCACCATAGAACTCTTAGGAAATTCTCTTTGTCTAACCAAAGCCTTCAATGATTTCAAGTGTCTCTCCACCATCCACGTTGACCTTTTGTGTACAGATCCACACATTTCGATCTCCTCAACTTGGTGTATGAGGTAGTGTTCTTGTGCATTGAAAAATGTTGGAGGTACATACTTTTGCATTTCACACATTAGCCGAGGAATTTCTCTCTTCCAATACTTTATATCATCTTCATGGATTTATTTCAATGATAACCATCTATAGATAATGACACAATAAAATAACATATTTCAACATTATAACATAATATATATTACATTACCCCTGGATGGGGTGCCACGCGGAGAGGGAAGGACACGTGGATCAGAGCTGGGTGGTGCCATAAATGCTGGCCACCAGCTCCCATCTCCTCGCCATTAAAGATGGGAGTGAACCCAGGCAGCCGATACCAAATGACGAGGCCTCTCACGTGAGTGAGGAGGATGATCGATCAGAGAATTAAGACTACAGCCTTAATGGCCAAAGATATTACCTTTGTCCTTATCAACCACCTTGGAGGATTTGTGATGCATTTGGAAATTGGAGAGCCGAAGGCTGAACCTTCAAAGTGTAGGAACAGAGACACCCCTTCAGCTGGTATTCCAACAATAGCTTTGCTTCTAAGCATGCCAAGAGCAAGGGAGCGGCCTCACAGGGGCACGACATGGTATGCAGCTGACTCACGCAGGAAGTGGCAGAATAATTTTGAAAAAGAATTGGCTCTAGCTAGTAGGAGGAGAACCAGGAAGTCCAGGAGAACTGGAACGCCTCCCATGGCGTATGTCGAGGAGATTGCGTCAGATGAATCCATTTAGAATTATCCATAGAATCTCCTCTTCACAGTCCCGGACAATTGGGATCCCCCCACCTATTTTGGAAAGGATGCCATACCCCTTGCTCCAATAACAACACACGGTTCTAGGGATGCTTCAGCTGAGTAATTCACAACTTTCTTTGTGGAGGAAGAATTCCAAGAAGGCATAGAAGGAAACATCCATATCACAACCGGAGAACCTCCTGAGGAAGTGGCGCAACAGAATAGGCAGCAAGAGCACCAGGGTGGCAATGTAAAAGAAAGAAAGGATGAGGTAGATGCACATAAGAAAGCTCCCCTCTCCTCCACTCCACAAGACTTGCAGGACCAGCCACCACTCCTTCGCTCGAAGCACCTGGAATTAATTTTTGACATACGCAGCATGGTGGATGACCATATTTTCAGAGCCATCCACATCAACCAATGCCTTGATATTATTTATGACACTTACTCTAGTACATCCCCAAGACGCCAATTCCCTACATGCACACAAGTATACGCGATTCCATCAGATGAGGAAAGAATGGAGACAATGATGAGAATGTCGGTTAAAAGGTTTTTTTGCATGCTCATAGTTAGAAACTTTTTTCTTTTGTTGTAAACCAGAGCTATAGCTCAATTAGATTATAGAAATTCTATAGGTAGCATAGTAAAGAATAGAATTAATCTAAAGGTGGTCATGTGTCCTGGTTTCCTTCGGGCAGGATGGCAGCCTGAAATTTTGATTTTGGAAAGTGGAATGGAATGGCCAGTTGTCTAGGTTTCCTCTCCAAGCGGGACAGTTGGCAATCCAATAGAACTCTGTAATTTTGCAACTTTAATATAGCAGGACCTGCCTTTTTTAATTTATATATATATATATATTACATTACAAGTAAAACACATGTCATTAAGTACAACAACAAATTGAAATCTAATATTTTGCATATAAATAATAGCTACTTACCTCAAGTATTTGCCAAGATCTTATATAACCTGTTTGGCGTTGTTGTCAAAGTCGTTTAGGAGAGATAGCGATCTACATCGCTATTTGTTCAGATCACACTTCACATTGCATGATTGGCTTCCTGAATGTCAGTACAAATTTTGACAATTTTTTATTTATCCCTCCTACCATCTATGATTTTCCATAACATTTATGTCACATTCTTCCCGATATGAATTGTATCAAACAAATGAGTTATTTTTAGCTCCTCGTAGTAGGGAAACCTCATTAATTGAGTGGGATAACATTTCATTCCTAGTGGAATCCCATTATTAACACCTTCAGAATAGTGACCTTCATCACGAAGCATAAAAGAAATCAAAACAATTCAAATACGGTAAAGTAAATTCAATAATTATTAAAATAAAAATTCAAAACATTACATATATGATACATAAATAAATTGTGTACCTTGACGATTCCTATTATATTCCAACCTCCGTAGGTGAGGTGTCATTCTTTGTGGTTTTAATCCAGTCTCTTATTTCCCATTGAAAAGATGTTTTTCAATAGTACGATACCTATGGTTATTAGGGAGGAGGTTACTATACTCACCAAAAACCTCGTTTCTAAACTTCTTGAATGACGATACTTAATCTTAGTACCACAAATTGGAAATGAAAATTTACCCTTTGTTTGAATACATGCAATTTCAAATGGATTAATGTCAATTATACGATGGGATTATTTAAAAAACATGCATGATATCTTTAAAAAATTATATAGTATTAAATTGTAACAAAATGCTACATACCACAAAAATGTGTTAGTCATGGGGAATCATAAATTGCCCATACAAGTATTCCACAAAATTGAAAATTCTTCTCCCTGATTTCTTTACGGATGTCATACATAGTGATGTCAACCCATAAATTTAGTAGCTCGTCGATAAGAGGCTCGATATATACATTCATATAATTAACTTGGTACTTACCTGATTGTTTGAAATTACACATAATTACTACCATGATATGTATATATAAGTAAATAAATAAACAAAAGATATTATGCAAAAAACAAAACAAATGAAAATGTTACATTCAAAAAATTAAAGTAAACAAAAACCAACAACAATTATTGTCAAAATTATGTGCTCCCTCTTTATTGACATCCAAGAAGGAATGTTATTGTTGATAACAAAAATAGGCCACAATAAGTAAATAGAGCTAAGCCTCTAAATGGATTAACACTGTCAATTGCCAATGAAATCCTAACATTACGAGGTTCATCTTTGAAATCTACCCATTTTTCCTCAATTTCTGTAAATGCATAACCATCTGCAGGCATTCGAAGAACACCATATCCACTTATGTTCCATGCATGATAATCCATAAATTGTGCTATTCTTTCACACCTGAACAATTGTTGCAAACATGGAATTATGGGAATATAGCGAAGAATTTTTTGAGGCACTTTTTTTGTTACTTGAATGGTTCAATATCTATTGATAAGACATTGCGGGCATTCTGTTTTTGATGCATGTTTTCCATAATATATAATATGATCATTAGGACATGCATCTATAGTTTGGAACTCCATTCCAGTGTCTTTCGTAATGGAAAGAAAATATCGATATGTGTAAGGTAAAATATTTGACGATGGTAATAAAAATTCACCTAACAATCTACAACATAACAAATAATTACCAGTTAATGTAAAGAATATTAATCGTAAATATTGCATTCTTATTTTACACATTAATTAAGACTAGAAAAAATATATAAAATTCAATATTTATGTATATGATATGAAACATATTGCATACCTTAGGATATGTTTCATACAAGTGTTTGAAAAATGATTCATAATCTTTAAGTTCACCAGCAACAATGTAGTAGAGAGAAGATTTTCTCTTGAACCTTTATAAAGTCGTTTATTTTCCTTTTTCTAATAGAGGTCCATCATGAATACCATCACTTTCCCCATCCTCATCTGACTGAGAAAAACAATATTGGATCATTTGATTTGTCCCATCATCTTCTTCCATAAAATCCTCATTTGCTTCATGTTCCTCAACTTGTACAACATCATTTATACTACTACTTGGTGCAACATTGTGTAGAACGTTAAGGGGAAAATCTAACTTTATAATTACAAACAATCATGCAAAATTAGTGTGTATAAAAAATATTCAAACAATATATATATATATATATATATATATAGCTAGATAGATAGATAGATAGATATAGACATATAAACAGATAATGAATATATAGATAATTACCATGGGACGATATGCATTCGATCCCCCATCAATGCACCCATATTTCCTACAATTGTTTTTAGTTGTTTCTATTAAAATTCTTACAGGACATGTACAACTACATTTTTGCAAGGGAAATAACATCTACCGTCACCCTTTTCACCCTCTTTAATTTTTTTCCCATCTCTAATATTTTCCGCCATTATTCTTACCCACAAAAATACCTTTTTTGAACCATCGTTATTATAGAAAGATTATTGCAACATCACTAATTTGAAAAATATTTATATATTTTCTTTCGTCACCATTTCGAAGAACGTTGACCAAGTCAATATTAAATTTGTCAAATAGTTGGGTGACTATTTGAATAGTGCAATGATAATCTTTGTGTCGTCGCGTATGTGATGAACTATGGAACGAGCATTGACCAACTCAATATTGAATTTTCTAGATAGTTGAGTGACTTAGAAAAGGGAAATGTTAATCTTTGTATCGTCACCCCTATAATGAAATATGAGATGAAAGATTGAGTTCATCGCCTAGGTGATGAACATGGGATGATTGAAAAAAATAAAGATAGATTTAAATCTTTATCTTCATTTTTGCGATGAAAAGATACCCTTTTTTTGTAAGCTATAAAGATGTATTAAAACCTTCTTGTGTCAAAAAATGCAGTTGTCAGGGTGAACAGTGAGACAGTGGCTACATCGCCCAAGTGGGAAACCAATGTTGCCACTTGTCCAAATAGTTCACAATTGCAAAAAAAAGGAGAAAAAAATTGTCCTGTGACATACTATTGTTCTAAGACTAGAAGCTAAGGTGCCTCACAGGGCTAGAGCTAAGAGAAGTAACTAGTCTAAAAACACCAAAAAACCAAGAAAACCTCTAAATGTCATTTTCATCTTGAGCTTGGGCCAGCATTTCGTTCCCCCTGAGGATCATGCGCAGTGTCCGAGGATAAAGTCCCTGTCTCTGGAGTGGTGTGAAGGAGAGCGTCGATGAGTGTCTCCAAGCACTCCTCACGACACTCACGTAGTTCATATCTGATCAACACCTCTTCCATGTCACGCCTAACTTGAAGACCAAGTTCTGGATGTTGTCCAAAGAATTTTGCAAGTTCATAATCCCATCGCACCGAGCCTAGGAAGGATGTGGTCAAAGAGAAAACGGGGGTGGAAGAGGAGGTGATGGTGTAGGTGGAACTGCAGAATAAATGTGGTTGAAGGAGAAAGAAGTGAGGGGGGAGGTGATCGAGCTAGGGAGAGAAGACAAAAAAGGAATGCGGGAGGGATACTGGTGTATGGATGACACTTCTGGGCTGATATTAGGTGCAAATCCAAGTGAATTACCCATGATATAAAACCACTCCACTCTGCAGGCCCACGGGGAGGAAAGAGGAGGGAGATACATGGTGGAGGAGTGAGTTGTAGGCAGAGGCAAGACCGAAGTGTTTTGTTTTCCTCACCCCTGAGAACTATACCACGCTACCCCTCTCTTGTATTTTCCCCTTTTCCTTGGAATCAAGGAGAAACATGGGAGAGGAAGGATGAAAGTGAAGAGTATCAAAGTTGACATGAAACAAAGATGAAGAATACCAGGGTTGAAGCTGCAAGGAGTTGGGGCCAAGATATGAGAATGAGATGAAGAACTAGTAGGCGCAAGATAAATCCAAAAGATCCATTGCTTGTGATGGGACTAGTTGGGAGGCTAACCCATCGCACTAACTTCATCTGCATTCAGGAGCATCATTTCCATAACTAGGTCTGTGTGAGGGCGGTAGTGGGGGTATGATGCCCTAAGAATTGAATGTTGGGAGTTAAATGCAAGTATAGGAAGGCGAGAGTGTGGTGTGTGGTGGTGATTCGTTGGCTTGAATGAGACCCAATTTCCTCCCACCAGATGAAGGATGTGACATGCCTATTGACACCCCATCCAGGGGTAATGAAAAGCTACTTTCGTTGCAAGTAGTTCATCGCAAAATTTTCAATATGTAGTAGTGATTTAGTCAATTAGAAAGAAGAATTGAAGATGAAATTGTCTACTTGAAGACCCAACTTGAAGAAGAAAAGAGAAAGGAAGAAGGCATGAATATCCAGATGATGAATAAAGAAGAAGAGTGTGAGAAGCTTCAAGAAGAAGTTGTCACACTAGGAGTTAAAGTTATCAAGCTCAAAAAGAATGTTGAAGAGAGAGGTAGCTCCATAGGAATAGTGAAGAAAGTTGAAGAGAAATTTTATAGGTTACCAGAAAGGAAGAATGAAGATAAGGCTAAGATTTATGTGGAAGTCATCAACAACTCTATTTAGAAGGAAGAATGTGATCCCTCAAAGAAGGATATTCCAGAAATTAAGAAAACGCAAGAAGAATATTAGAGAAGAGACATATATCAAAGAATACCCTCCATTTTTAGGTATCAAAGAAGCATAAATCATTATGAAGGAAGAAATGGAAGAGAATATCTTGATCATACAAGGCATGAATTCAAAAGGACTACATCACAAAGAAGATCACTCACTCCTAGGTATCAAAATTTCTTTTATGGTCATTGTTTTAATTGTACTAACTTTGGACATAAAGATGTAGATTGTATAGATTATGGAAGAAATGGTCAAGCAATAAATGTATATGTGGCCCCACACAATATTGAATGTTATGAATGTCACAACTATGGACATATATCTCGTGATTGTAGAAGCATGATGGATACTTCCATGAAATAAAAAACTAATATAATATGAAAGATGGTTTGGAAAAGAAATAAATAACATGTGATTAAAGAACAAGTGAGTAAAGAGAAGGTAAATGAAGAACATGTCCCAAAAATCATACTCTCAGGATTTGTAGTAGGAGATAATGATGAACTTACAGGAAAAGTGGAATATGTCAGAATTCAAGAAAATGATGAAGAGGAAGATGTCAAAATTAAGATGATAGAAGAGGAATATTACTTCACATCAGAGCAGATATTTTTTTGAGCCAACCATCTTGAAGGCTCCCAATAAATATGAATATTTAAGAGGGGGAGTCTAATAAGTAACTCTACATATCATAGAACTATCTTTCAATAATTTTGAAGTGTTTGCAGATTTTGGGAAGGCAGTTTTAGAGTGTTTTGGTGATAGAAGTGCAGAATGTCTTGTGATGGGTTAATTGTTTGAGGAGAAACTTTTGAAAAAAATCCCATGCAGATTGAGAAGACTCCTTGAAAAGTAGGAATATGTAGAGATAAGTTGCAGTATATTTGAATAACTATTTAGAATAGTAAAGTGAAAAATGAGTCAACATTTTGTGCAATTGAGTAGCAGAGTCATGGACACTTTTATGACATATGGATAGAGATCATCTCATGGTATCTTTGGAAGGTCTAGATATATATATGATAGTGGATGAAGCATATTAACAGGTGGAATCAGTTAGTCATAGGAAGGTAATAAGTGAAAGGCACATCAAGACAATGGAAGAGAAACCATCAGCAGGAACAATATCGTTAGAGGAAAGTATGGTCATTGATGTGAACTTGACAAGCCATGAAGACTTGAAGTCAACTAACTTTGAATTCTTTTTATATATGTCAGTAAATTACAAGAGGAAGCACCAATGGAAAAGAATCCCTGGAAGAGAGGAAAGGAAGTATATAAGCCCCACATTTATCTACACCAAATCTTGTAGAAAAGGAAAGGGGAGATAAATCATCAGAGACAGAGACCAGATTAGAAGAAAGAAGACAGGGGGAGACATATCGATAGGGATAGTTACCCCTTGACCCATGATGTCAAAGGGGGAGAAAGAGAAATATCATAAGAGAAATATTAGAATCATGAAAAAAAGGGGAGAATACCCAAGGGGAGATACCTTTTTCCATTGACATCAAAGGGGGAGAGAAAAATGAGGAGAGAAATATCAGGAGCATTGGTCACATGTGGAGTATGAGTGTTACCATTCATGCCAAAGAAGGATATTGTTGGATAGTTGGTTGTCATTGATGTTTGATATTTGATTTTCATTGATGTCAAAATACATGGTTTTCATTGATGTCAAAAGATTTGATGTGTGCATTTCAATACGTCTACAAGAATCCCCATAGGTGTGGTCATGAAGCCTAAAGTTGTTTGAGGAATAAGGACATGAAGGAAAGTGTAAATGTAGGAAACACACTCATAGATGGATAGTCCTATTCATGTCATTTCCCTAAAGAATTGTTAGGAATTTGGAATCCCTGAAGAATTGTTAGGAATCCCCTAAACGGTTCCAACAAGAAGTTACAATTCATTAATTAAAGGGTAAAGTGGTTGTAACGAGAAAGTACAGGTCGACCCCAAAGTCAAGTAAAGGAGGTACTTGAAAAAGTATAAACACACAATAAGAACCTCTCATTTTCATCATTCAATCTTGTGATATCCTATTACAAGTGTGGTACGAATTTTAGAGGGAAAAAGAAGTGAAGAAGGGAAAAATTTCATGGGAAGATGAAGTCTTGTGATGATGTGTTTTAAGCTATGTTTTTTAAAGGTCATTTTGTCATTTTCGCTATAACTGTTTTTCTAGAATCAGATAGTGAAAATTGGAGGTTGTTGAGATGACCTAGAAAGTTGCTTGTGGTAAACATTTTAGCTTATGGGTCATTGTATTTCTAGAGATACACTCTGTGAAAGATAGGTTTTTTTACTAGTCCTGAAACTAGTCTCAAACAAGTGTTCTAGGTAAAACCATCATAACTTCATCATAGAGAATCCAAATTATGTGAGACCAATTGAATTGGAAGTATTAAAGTCTTTAGTATCTTGTGAGTGAGTTTCTGAATCAGATATAAAATATTGAGCGTGTGATATTTTACAAGGTCACTCTCCATAATAAGTTAGAATTCAGGCAAGTCTGCTACTTTCGCTATAACTTATGTTCTAGGATGTTTCAAACCCTGTAATTTTGAGGAGATGGAGGAAATAGATTAGAGTACATGTGGTTAAAATTTCAAACATTGGCTCTTAATAATTTTAGTGATATTCTCTGTGGAAGTCAAAGTTCCTAAATGGTCATGAAATATGTTTCAAACAAGTCAGCTTGACACTTTTGCTATAAATTATTTTCTAGGACTTTGCAGACTGTGAACTTTTCAAAGGTCTAAAAATACATAAAAAAAGTACCTCGTGTAGAAATTTTAGAATCATAAATTTAAATTGAGCTCATGGTGAATATTACAATTTTTCATATTTGAGGTATGGTTTGACACATGATTTGAGGCATATTTGTTTGTACATGTATGAGGTACATTTCTTGGTGATATTGATGCATGTTTGAGGCACTTCTTAATGAGCTTATGGAACATGTTTGAGTTACATGCATTGGATGTTGTGGTACATGCTTGAGGCATGTCTTGGTGATGTTGGTACATGTTGAGACACATCTTTATGACATCATGGTACATTGTTAGAGACATATCTTGGCTATGTTGGTATCTGATTTGGTGCATGTCATGGTGATGTTATAACATCATTGAGGCACTTCATTGATGACATATTATGGCACATGGTGTATGGAATATCATGAGTGATATGGTATATGGTTGATGCACATGTTATGGTACAAGTTTTGTTTCATGAGTTAATGATGATATGGTACATTTCTAGAGGAACTTCTTGGTGATCTTGGTACATGGTATGGTACAAGTTTTGATACATGGTTGATGTATGGTACAGGTTATGGTACGTGGATGATGTGCATGGTATGGTACATGGTTGATGCATATTGTATGATACAGTTTTGGTACATGGTTGATGTATGTGATATGGTACATGGTTGATGTACATGGTACGCTACACATTTTGTACATGGTATGGTGACATTTTTAGTATCCATGTGAGTGGATCTGGTTATAGTTGGTTGATGATGGTATATCAGTGATAGAGACAGTGACAGTGATAGTGACACAGATAGTGACAAGTTGATCATTGGTGACAGTTCGGTTGATGCGACAGTGATAGTGACAGGTTGGTTGATGTGACAGTGACAGTTTGGTTGATGTATCAGTAACAATGGTAGTTACAGGGTGATCAGTGGTAGTGACAGTGAGTTTACACTTATATTTCAGGGTGGCAGGATGGGGCAAGGAAACAGGTTTGTATCCACCTTCTAATTGGTGTTGGAAAACTCAGGGAGTTGGAGCTTCCTTCATGTTTGTGCCTGTAAATCAGGGGGTCATAGCCTCCTTTCAATTGGTTCTAGAGAATTCAAGGAATTGGACTTTCCTTCAGGTTGAAGCCTGTAAATCAGCGGGTCGTATCCTCCTTTCGATTGGTGCCCAAGAATTCAGAGAGTTGGAGATTCCTTCATGTTGGTACCTGTAAAATAGGGGGTTGGTTCCTCAGTCTTGTTGGTTCTGAAGAATTGGGAAGTTGGTGCTTCCTATGAATGTATTTATTGATATATAGAAGAAAGAATTATACAGTTTTCTCCCATTTGGGTTTCCATATAAATTCTAGTGTATTATGTATCTGATGTGATATTGTTGAATGGTATTGCGTATGGTTATATGTTCATGATATATTGAATGCAATCATAAATTATATACTATTGATAAAGTTGAAGTTTATATATATTATGATTGAAAGTGGTAAAAAGTGATCATACGGATTTCAACATGAAATGTGTAATTTAGAGTTCATACCTATGCATGTTTTTTTTTATGGTTGGATAGTGCTCTTGAATGAGAAATAGACTTGAAGGAGGTAGTGATTTCCTACTAGTTATTGAGACACTTACATAGATTTTTACTCTTTTATTTGCAAATGAATGTATGCCTAGAATTTATTGTGAATATTGTGGGTGACCAACACTTGGTATTTAATGGGAAATGAACATTTCATGCCTAGATAGTATAAATTACTTGTCCATCCTATTAAAATTTCAGATTATTTGCTGGTGTGTATTTATTGATTCCCATAAATGGGTTGAAGGGTTGTAGGCATACCCAACATTGTTATGTGAATCAATGATCTGAATTAGTGGTGAACGTGCAAGGTTTTAGCAGAGAATAAATTATTATTGAAACCAAGAGGAGCTCCTTCATGAGGTATTCCCCTTTAGTATTTCTAAATCATCGTACATATTTAATTATTATTCAGCCCTATTGTTGTGGCAACAACAACCCCCCTTTACTTTTTCTTTTTCAAGTGAAAGGAAAGGGCCCCCCTACTAAAATTTTGATCCTATTGTCTAATCCTCTACTGTTGGAGCCTAATGTTATTTCTTCACCTACCTTGAGGGATTTGGGGAGCTTATTCTTGATTGATTATTATCTTGCATGGGTGTTGGTTATTCCTTTTGATTTGATGAGTTCAAATGTCTTCATGTTGCTTCTTGACCTACGATGTTTTTGTTGGCATTTGTATGATGGAATTGATGTGTCATTTTCTAACCTTTTGCTGATTTTGAAGTACCTGGTAGTATGATGTGGCTGCATGGTTTGTTCTATTGCATGTCTTAATTGAATAACTCAAACTATGCATCTTTCTCCTAACATGATTGAGCTTCATGTTTTCATCTTTTATACTGACGCATGTAGATCTTAATCTTCTATTTTGAAATCTAAGTCTAATTTTCCTATTTGTTGATTCTTATTTTGAGTTGAGACTTGGCACAATAGTTAAAACATCCATCTACAACCACCATGTTATTGTTGAATAAACCTAATTCTCTTTTCTAAACTGAGTTAAAGGTTGGGAATATATAGTTTTTGTATTAGCAAATATTCTTTTTCTCACATGGTTGGTGTCATTCTTGTTTTTTTACAGGAGCATGTTTGCAAGGGCACTACGTTCACATGGTCGCTTCGGACTTGAGAGGCCTATGGGGAAATATGTTCATCCTTGTTTGCTACCTTGACCTTGATTCTTCCCATGCTTCTCCTCGTTGGGAAGTAGATTACCTTCACTTGCATTTGTCTCTAGGTTTGAAGCCCCCAAAGACTTTTAGACTCGCCTTTCCTGCAATCCTATCCTTGAATCTCATTGGATTGGTTTGCACCGAGTCTTCTCTTGGTCTTATCTCTCACTAAATCCCATGCTAAAATCCCATTCCCACTCTTTATTATGAGTCCTTGTCGAGTTGTCATTTGATTCTTGTTAGTTACCTATCGCATTCACATGTAGTGTCTGGCGTAAGGAACTTTTCCTAGACATGATGGCACTCTCGCTCCTTGTGATCTGAGCTTGTCCTCCCTTGAGATGCGCATATTGAGTGGACTAGCATTTTTCATACACTGGGTTAGCATCGTTCTTCTTTTTCCTGCTTATCGCTACATGTGATGATAAATCGTCGCATGAAGCGTCATCCTTCTCCTTCATCGCTTTCCCTTCATTTCACTCAAATCACCACATCCTCGATTGCATCAGTATTCACTCCTCTCCATATCATCTGATTTCATGAATCCTATCCTATACATATTTTTCTGAATTTTGGCCCCTAGGTGCAGAACCCTGACCAGTGGAACCTAGGGGGGCATGGAACCTCAACTTGTCTAAATTACTCTAAATTTTCCTAATTTGTAATTATTTTATTTTATTAATCTTTGTAAATATTTTATTTTA
Source organism: Picea engelmannii (assembly GCA_009831015.1). Classification (NCBI taxonomy): domain Eukaryota; kingdom Viridiplantae; phylum Streptophyta; class Pinopsida; order Pinales; family Pinaceae; genus Picea; species Picea engelmannii. The sequence goes on from ML776697.1 coordinate 2,765,858, forward strand.
ATTTTGTATATCTATTTTATGTTATTTGATTTTTATTTCAATTTTAATTTATTATTATTTTTATTTCATTTTATTCCATTATTTTTGTAAATATTCATATATATACATTTTATTTTATTTTATCTATTTGTACTTTTATTTGTATTTATTTTTTTAACCATTTGTCTTTAATAAATTAACCATTTTTTTACCATCTCACTTGTACATATTTTTCCCCTTTACTCACCATAAAACTTCACTCCCCACGTCCTTTTTTCTAGGCCTCCCTATTTTATAGGGATTTCCTAGTTTATAGGGATTTCTGGAAATCATCTAACTTATATTTGAAATCTTTATTTCTGAAATGCGATAGAATATAATTTTTATATTTTGGGGGAATTTTAATATTGAAAATGTGCAAAAGAGGGGGCGTTCTTCTAGTAATTTATGTTTTATATTGATAATATAAATTAAAATTAATTAATTAATTAAAAAAAATAATATATATATATATATATATATATATATATATATATATATATAAAATAAATTCCCTCGACCATCACACCCCGACCTAGTCCATGAGAGTTCACACAATACTCTTCACCTTATCACTCTGACGATTGACCTCTAAGACCCATCAGAGTAAATATGAAACTTAGATTTAATTTTTGAGAATTGCGAACGTGATTTACTCGACACACATTTCAATATTTTTTATTCTTATTTTATTTTTTTTTATTTGTTCTATTATTTTATTTTTTTTATTAATTTTTTTTTATTTATTTATTAATTTATTTACTTTTTATTTAATTTCATTTTTTTATTTTTACGTATTAATAGTTCCTCGTAAAATAAATAAACAAGAAAAATGAATGGGCATAATGGTTAAGAATGTATGTTTCTTCCTCAAAGGTCCCAAGCTCAAATCTAGCGGGGGTAGGATAATTATTATTATTTTATTTGTTTTAACCTTGGTAATTTTTATTTTTTGTTAATGGGGAGTAATTAGTTTAATTTTCTTTAAATTTTTTACATGTGTTGGCCCTAGGTACAGAAGTAAGCAAAGAGTAAAGAAGAAAAGACGGAATGCGAACCGTGCGGAAGACACAGTGACTGATACTAGGTCGAAGTGAGCAGAAGAGTAGAAAAGATAGAGTGAAGTAAGAGAAAGCAAGTCATTGCATGAGGAGATCGAGGATGACAGGTCAATAAAGAAGAATGATTGTGGACAACTCAGCAAGCAGAAAAATCCATCGTTGGATGCTTTGGAGAACCGTGCGAGAAGGAAGGAAAGACATGCCGACGAATCCCTAAAAACGCGGGTCAAGTTGACCTAGGATTTTAGACACCTAGGGTTTTGGTATCTAGGGTTTTGACAAATAGGCTTTTACCTAAGGCTATCAATGAGCTATTGTAATATATAAATAAAGGTCAAGAGGACATGGGATGGGTTGTTGTCATTGTTGTTGTTGTTATTGATCAATCCAAGTTCGTTATTGGTATGGTTAATTATTGTAGTGAGGGAGAGAAGCATTGAGGAGTGAGGGAAGTCTGTTTTGTAATATATTCAGCTGGGTGCGAATATCAGCCCTGCAACTGGGTGCGCAGGGAGGGAAGACAGAGAGAAAGAGAGAATATTTGCTAGCTAAGAACACAGATAAGAATTGTATGCTTCAATCTTAATATATTATAAAGCACAGTTATGTGGACGTATCCCTAGGGAGAGGGTGAACCACGTACATCTTTGTGTTGTGTGCGATTGATTTTGTGTTACCTTGTTTATAGATATACCGCTATTGCATTACTATGTTAGATCTGATAGATAGTTGTGCGAAGTATATCTAAGAAGGTAATTGATATCTAGATTATGTGTTTTTCTTGTATCGGATCCACTTTGTATTCCCTTAGTTGTAGACATTTGTGTCCTGCAACCCCCATAGTTACTTCGGGTGAGACTGCATCTACCTCGCAGGTGTTGTCGAAAGGGCCATTAGTTAGGGCTTGTTGGTGTGCTCTTGGAGTTGAACCCTGGGTCTGCCCCTGTGCCAACAAATGGTTCTGTTGCCAGGATAGGAATCTTATTGAGGGAATGTCAAGGTGGTTTCCATCGAAGACGGAGATTCAGAAGTGGATAGAAGATCAAGAAAAGGACTTCGTTGAAGCCTAGAACAAGAAACCTAATCTTAGTACAGAGGATTGGTTGGGAATATATATCTTTACTGATATACACGAGATTTTCTTTGGAGGAATCCATCAGAAGCTATATGAGTGGCTAGCTAGGTTAGCAGATACCCAGTTTGAGATCATATCTAGAACCACTATGGTTTGGACGTCGGCATTGATAAAGAAGATCAAGAGATTTGATAACGTTGTGTCAAGAGCAGTAGATCACTAGCCAAGTTTGGTATTGACAAAGTAGAGTCATATAGCCAAGTCGAGAGGTATTTCTTTAAGGGACCCAGAGGAAAATTTTTACACCCTTTAAATTTGAAGATCAAGATTCTATTGCATGAGAAGAACATCTTAAAGGTACAGTAGTTGGTCGGATTGGAAAAGGATAATGTTCAAGAACTCGGACAACAACAATGATACAAAGGCTGGACATACACGCAATGGGAGAGCATTCAAAGAATTTCCTCTTGTGAACTTGTTTAGGCAGAACTACGGGAATGAGGGTTTCTACAGTGGAGAAGAGGCAGATCTAACAGACGAAGAGAATTCAGAATCGGCTAGGGTAGAGGAAGGGAAATATGAAGAACCTCGTTGGGAAGAGCCAAAAACTTCAGGAACCGCACCGACTGTTGAAGTAAATACTATTATTCCTCCTGTTGTTTCAGCATCATTAAGAAATTAGAGTAATCAGAGTCACCAGAGCACTCAGAGCACTGTCACTAGTAGTCCACAACTTATTCATTCAAGAAACCTAGGAAGATCTATGGCAGATGAGATGAGGTTACCCACCTTTAGAGGAGATGGATTTGAAGATCCCGATCAACATTGGTTTCTATGTGAAGCTCTGTGGAGTATTAAAAATATCATCGACGAAGTTGTTAAATGAGCTCAGTTTAGTACTACCCTGAGAGATCGCACGCTGAGCTGGTACATGAAATTTGTCCAAGGAGCTACACCTAAAACATTGAATGTCATTAAGATTGCACTAATTACCGAGTTCAAGAAACCTAATTCAAAGTCGCAGTGCATTACAGAACTAAAAGAAATCAAGTAGTGAATAGTTGAACCTGTGTGGGAGTTTGATCAGAGATTTAAGACCTTGACAGGCCATTTGAGTTTTTAGATCCCAGACAAGCAGAACAAGGAGTGGTTCATTGCTTCCCTCTTACCACACATCAAAGTTCCTCTGATGAAACAGAAGATTTCTTCACAGGCGGAGGTGGTGGAGATCACCATGAAGTTAGAATAATCTTCTATGGGAGAATCCAACTCAGGTATGAGTCAAATCTTGAGTCAGCTAATTAGTTTATTTCTGCATGTCAAAGATATGAAGGAAGACAAGGGAAAAGATAAAAGAGGATATCTGGTGCATTATATGCAAATAAAAAGGCCATGACAAGTAGCATTGTCCCCTATTTTGTGAGTATTTGGCATCTGGAGCCCCGAGTCCTTTAAAGAAAGTTACCTTACCATGGTGTGAGGTATGTAGAAATAGACATCTCCCTGGCGAATGCTACTATATGCAAAAATATGTTCAGACACCCACAAATCTGTATTGAACATTCTGTAAGTCAGTGGGGCATGATGATAGGGATTGTAGGGCCTGTGACCTCATGCATGAAAGATCAAGGGTTATATACAAAATTCAAGGCAAAGTATAGCAAGAAGGAAAAACTACACAATATAATTCTCCAGGAAGAGGAAACTTCAACCCTCACGGTGTATTCAGAGGAAGAGGATGAGGATGAGGTATGGGTCGAGGTAGGGGCCAAATCATTTGTTATAACTACGCGCAGCCAAGACACTTAACAAGGGACTTCTAGACCCCTTGTACCACTTCCAGCTACTGCAGCTCATTTGAACATGTTATCAAAGATTGTTTTGTGCTGCTAGCCAAACTTCAGGAGAGACGAGGACCTCAGCAGAACCCACAAGTGAAACTAATATACATTGAACCTCATGGAGAGGACCCTAGAGTCATTGTTATCACTAGAGGAGGTATTGTTACAAGAGAATATAGAGTGACCCAAGGAAATACTACAGAAGAATCAGGAGTCGGAAAAGCTGCAGAGAAGACATGAGTTTTTGATGCAAAGAAAGAAAGAAAAAATATTTGAGGAGGCAAGAAAATAATTCGGGAGAGACCAAGGTTCTTCATCGAAGACACGACCAAAAGTAAGAGAATGTGGAATTCCTCTGGCATTTGATCAGTCTTCTCTGCCAGGAGAAGGAAACGTGGTAAGCAAGCTCATGGAATTATTATATACTTGTATTAAGTTGATTCAGGATGAAAACATTGTACAAGAGATACAAAATTTAATCAGACAGTACGAGATAGGAAAGATAGATCCCTTGCTGAATAGAGAAGTACACCAAGTCTCTAAAAAGAGAAGGAAAAATAAGGAACTACACCTGAATGATCAAATTGGAGAGTATGATATCGATTATGTGCTCCTCGACTTAGGGTCAGAGGTCAATGTCATGACAAAGAAGACCTGGGCACTGATGGGAAAACCTAATTTGATCTATTCCCCTATCAGGATTAGGATGGATAATCAACAAGTTGTAAGCTTCTTTGGAAGATTGGAACATGTCCCTGTGGACATCAATGGAGTAAGGATGTTTGCAGACTTCGAGGTGATGGATATAGTTGATGATAGTTGTCCTTACCCTGCGCTTTTAGGAATTGATTGGGCTTTCAATAATTCCACTGTGGTTGATTTACAGAAAATAAGAATGACATTTGAAGGAGATTGCCTTAGGGTCATTGCACCTTTGGATCTTGATGAAGGTCAGATATACACAAAACACATCAAAGAAGAAGACCGCGCATATGAACTAGAAAACATATAAAAATTAACATCCAGACAATAGGATTACATTAACCCTATGGCGGATGGGAACCTAAGATGGCAAAGTGACAATGCATATTCATAGGATTCAGAAGAAGCACTGGAGAAGTAGAAGAACAAAATGTATGAAGTATATACAAGGAGATGTGCTATATTAACCCGAGAAGTTTGTTGGATCAACACAACAGTAAGTAACTTGCCCACCTTTGATGGTCTAAATCATTTAGAATCATTCTTGATGGACTTTGAAGAAATTGTACCAACACAACAAAGATTGTTGGAAATGAATGAGGCCTTGAAACAGACCCCAACAAGATGGTGGGGGACACACAAAAACAACATTATAGACTGGGTACAATGTCGCACTTTGATGACAGCGTGGTTTTCAGAGCAAGTAGAAGGTTGTGAAGCTAGGTACATAGGTCAAATTTTTCTGAAGGACCATGTGAGAAGTTGCAAGGAATACTAGAGCAACATTCCTCAAGAGAAGTGGGTGCACAAATTCATCAAAACACTAGACACAACCCCTATCAACTAGTATCTTCAAGCAGAACTGTGCCTCATCACTGCAGATTGGGAAGGTAAGACCCAGAACTTTGTAACTACATTGTTTTTGAAATCCAATATCCTACAATGGATCAAGCGTTACATATTGTAAGACAGAAAGTATTTGAGGAGGCACCTATCCTCCCTTTGGAACAAGAAGAGGACAAATGGACTGTGCCTCTCCAGAAACTTCAAGGTTGTTACAATGTCAATGTTGACGAAGACGATGATCCTAGGAAGGTGAACATCGTCGAAACAGAAGGCCAAACAGACATAGAAGGACCAAGAATTGAGCTACCTTTCATTATACAAGCAATTAAAATAAAAAAAGTCAATATTGGAACAGAGCAAACACCGAAGCTTGCAAATGTTGGAGATTATTGGGATGTTTCCACTATTGACAAGATCGCACAGTTACTGCATGAATATTAGGACTTGTTTCCAACCAAGTTCACTAATATGAAGGGCATTAAAGGGCCCATGGGAGAGATGAGGATCCCTTTGAAACTAGATGCAAGGCCAGTTAAATAGAGACCCTATAGATTGAACCCTAAATATAAGGAGAAATTGAAGATTGAACTCGACATAATGTTGGAGGCAGGAATCATAGAACATGTTTAAGAGTCATAATGGATTAGCCCTCTGGTGGTGCAGGATAAAAAGACCGGAGAGATTAGGATCTCTGTAGATCTCAAGAAGATGAATGATGCATGTTTACATGACCCATTCCCTACACCATTTACTGATGAAGTGTTAGATAATGTACGAGGACATGAGGTATATTCTTTTACAGATGGATTTTTAGGATACCATCAGATCCGAATTGCCAAGGAAGATTGACATAAGACCACATTTGTAATAGAATGGGGATCCTACCAGTATACAGTGATGTTGTTTGGATTGAAGAATGCCCCAACCATCGTTTCTAGGGTAGTGGTCGAAGTGTTCAAGGAGTTCTTACATAAATTTCTAGAAGCATATTTTGATGATTGGACTGTTTTTAGCTTATTACAAAATCATATTGAATGTTTAAGACTAATGTTCGATAAGTGCAAGCAGTGTCATATTGCCTTGAACCTGAAGAAGTGCTTCTTCTTTTCACCCTTTGGAGTGTTGTTAGGTCATATTGTGTGTAAGCATGGATTGTTGGTAGACCCATCTAAGATTGTTATTATAGTTGATCTTCCACCTCCTACTTTAGTCAAATAGTTGTGCACTGTGCTGGGACACACTGGATACTACAGGAAGTTCATTAAAGGCTATGCACAGATCATAGCATGCATGGAGAATATTTTGAAAAAAGATTGTCAGTTTCTTTGGACAGAAGCATGCCAGCAGAGCTTTGACACACTGAAACAAAAAATGGTTACTACGCCTATTCTGGTTTTCCCAGATTGGAGAAAGGAATTTCACATGCATGTCGATGCATCTTCTATTGCACTAGGATTTGTGTTAGCACAACCGAGAGCTGGAGACATTGACCACCTGTTAGCCTTTTCTAGTAGGAAGCTATCAACAACTGAGACTAATTACACCACCACTGAGAGAGAAGGGTTAGCCATGGTGTATGCGCTACAGAAGTTTCGCCACTACTTGTTGGGAGGACACTTTAAAATGTTTATTGATCACTCCGCGCTAAAATACCTAGTCAACAAGCCAGTGTTGGGGGGGAGAATATGCAGATGGATTCTTTTATTTTAGGAATATGATTTTGAGATCATGGTTAAGGAAGGAATAATGAACAAAGGTCCTGACCACTTGTCGAGGTTGGAACATGGAGAAGAGCCTACTAGTTTAGAGGATACATTGTCGGATGCATAGTTGATGGCCATTAGAAATATTGATGATCACTTTGTGGAGATAGTCCAGTTCCTGTCAACAGGAATGGAACCTCGTGAATATATAGTCACCCAGAAGAAACAGCTGGTAGTGCGCACTACAGACTTTTCACTTATAGTTGGACAGCTATACAAAATGGGACCTGATGAGATATTGAGGAGGTGTGTTGTGGAGGAAGAACGACCATTGATCCTCGTAGAAGCTCATGAAGGAATCACAGGAGGACACTATGCAGGAAAAGAAACAACGCAGAAGGTTCTTACAGCTGGCCTCTGGTGGACTACCTTATACAGAGATGTTAAGGACTATTACAGAGCATGTGATGTATGCCAAAGAGTTAGGAAACCGTCCAGAAGAGATGAAATGCCTTTAACACTGCATCTGACCCTACACACATTTGAGAAAAGGGACATTGACTTCGTGGGACCTATAAAACCACCAGGCAAGTGCACAAGAGCCAGATACATAATCACTATGACGGAGTACTTGACCAGATGGGTCGAAGCAAGAGCAGTTAGATATTGTAGTGAAACTATAGCTGCACGATTCATATTTGATGACATCATAACTAGGTTTGGATGCCAGAAGATCCTTATGAGTGATCAAGGCACACATTTTATTAATAATACCATTGAAGCCTCGACTGAGGAATTTGTATTCCATCATCATAAGAGCGCACCCTACCACCCGCAAGCAAATGGGACAATTGAAGAATTCAATAAGATCTTGGAGATAGCGCTAACGAAGATTTGCAGTGTGAACATCGATGACTGGGATTTAAGAGTACCAACAATACTATGGGCCTATAGAACCACTTTCAAGAAGCTAACAATGCAGACCCCATTTAAATTGGTTTATGGTCTCAAAGCAGTTGTCCCGATGGAATATTTGGTCCCAAGCTTAAGAATCGCAGCCTTTATAGATATGGATGACACTGGCGTTGTTCAAGAGAGCCTCATGCAGTTGGTCGAACTATAAGAAGACATATTTATTGTAGGATTTCATCAACAAGTACAAAAGGAAAGAGAAAAGGCCTACCATGACAGACACATCAAGGAGAAGGCATTTAAGCAAGGCGATTTGGTACTGATATACGACAGCAAATTCATGAAGAATCTAGAAAATTTTAGAACACATTGGCTGGGACCATACAAGGTTGCCTATGTCACGGAAAGAGGATTTGCACAGTTAAAGACCTTGAATGGAGAATGGAAGGAAGGTTTGGTGAACGGAAGTCGGTTGAAACTATACTATGAAAACCAGTTGCCTCACAGCTTTCACTAAAATCATAAGGAAAAGGATCCAGGTACCAAGTGCAGTTTAAATTGGGTACCCGACATAGGAAAGACAGTCTACACACAGAGGGGAAGGAAAGAGTAGAAAGCGTAGGCTGCAGCGAGCAGCTTGAAGACAAAGAAAATCAAAAGGGTCAGATATGAAGTGCCTCGGGATGATTCACATGTGAATGTTGGGGGCTTGTTGGAATTTGGGTAGAGAAGTAAGCAAAGAGTAAAGTATAAAATATAGAATGTGAACTGTGTGGAAGGCATAATGACTGATACTGGGTCGAAGTGAGTAGAAGAGAAGAAAAGACAGAGAAAAGTACGAGAAAGCAATTCGTTGTATGAGGAGATCAAGGATGACAGATTAGCAAGGAAGATAGATTGTGGACAACTCAACAAGTAGAAAAATCCACCGTTGGATGCTTTGGAGAATCACACGATAAGGAAGGAAAGACATGCTGGTGAAGCCCTGAAAATGTGGGTCAAGTTGACCTAGGGTTTTAGAAACCTAGGGTTTTAGAAACCTAGGGTTTTGGTATCTAGGGTTTTGACACTTAGTTTTTGGCCTAAGGTTGTCGGTGAGCTATTGTAATATATAAATAAAGTTCAAGAGGACCTGGGATGGGTTGTTGTCATTGTTGTTGTTGTTATTTATTGATCCAAGTTCGTTATTGGTATGAGTAATTATTGTAGTGAGGGAGAGAAGCATTGAGGAGTGAGGGAAGTCTATGTTGTAAGATATCCAGCTGGGTGCGAAGCTCAGTCCTGCAGCTGGGTGCGCAGGGAGGGAAGACAGAGAGAAAGAGAGAAGATCTACTAGCTAAGAATGTAGATAAGAACTATATGCTTCCATCTTAATATATTATAAATCACATTTTTGTGGACCTAGCCCTAGGGAGAGGGTGAACCACGTACATCTTTGTGTTTTGTGTGATTGATGTTGTGTTCTCTTTTTTATAGATATATTGTTATTTCATTACTATGTTAGATCTGATAGATAGTTGTGCAAAGTAGATCTAAGCTGGTAATCTATATCTAGATGTTGTGTTGTTCTTGTATCAGATCCACTTTGTATTCCCTTGGTTGTATACATCTGTGTCCTGCAACCCCCCATGGCTACTTCGTGTGAGACTGCATATGCCTCACAGGTGTTGCCGAAAGGGCCAGTAGTTAGGGCTTGTTTGTGCGCTCTTGGAGTTGAACCTTGTGTCTCCCCTGTGCCAACAACATGAGATTAGGGTAATTAGTTTTTGTAAATAATTATAAATAAATGTAGAATTAATGTAAATATTTTCCTATTTTTACCTTTTTCTTTATCCATAGAGATTAATCCATTTCATCACTAAGTATTGATCTTGTAAGAAGGTAGGATTTATGTTTTGTAGGTTCAGAAATCAATGGTCCAGATTAACCCGTGGGATTTATCAATGACTTTTGAGTGATGAGTTTTAAACAGACATAATGTTTTCTATAGGTCTCAGAATGAGTCTTGTCATACCTATTTGGAAAGGTATTGGACATAGGAACATAGTGATATAGGTCTCTAGATTGAAAAACCGACATAAGACATCAGAAAATGAAAAAAAATGTAGACAACAGATTTGGGGGGGGGGAATTGGCCATACCAACTTCAAACAATCATATATGGATCTATGGGTAACAAAATCAGGCCTAGGAGGGCTCGATGGAAATATGAAGGAGAGAAGAATATGCTCAAATATCAATTGCTAACAGATTGAGAGCAGAAAAAGGTCCAAAAATGAAAAACATAGAAGGAACTTGAATCTTATTGAAGAACCAGCTATGCAGACTTCAAATTGTTATATCTGGAGCTACAAGAAACAAAATCATGCCAAAAATGGCTCAATGGAAATATGATATAGAGGAGAAGAATAAAAAATGATATTATTCAACAGTCCAAATCTAGAAATAGCCAGAAACTTTCAGGGAACAGAAGATAACGCCAATGTACCGAGTCAATGATTATTTTTTAACGAATATCATTTGTAAACTACCTCGGGGATAAAATGATCACTCATGAGTATGTTCAACTTCTCTTTGTAATGATCACATGTCCATTTTCTAAATGTGAAAAAAGAAACAGAAGGAAAATAAAACAAACATTAATGAGAACTGAAGAGTCTCTCTTGTCTTATAAAAGAGAGCTCATAGCATAGAGAACTGACTTTTCCCCTTTTTACAAAGGATGTTACTTTTACTTCTGAGTGATAAAGAGAAGGAGGCATTTCAATTTTTTTTTGGCTTTGATGAATGTATCAGAGACTATTCCTTATGCATTTATCTTTTACTTGAATAGATAGTATTATGTTGTCTGAACTATTTCTACAATTTGTTCTATCTGCTCTTACTATCACATGTTTCCTTGTAGGTATAGAAATTATGTTATGGATGGATGGTACAAGTATTTGTCTATGTATATGTAGCATTGTTGTTTTCATTTATCATTGGAATACTTGAACTATTTTTGGTTCTGATGGTGTTATATTTCGTTGTACTCATTCTTTTAGTTTTTCTCCTGAGATAGATTAGATTAGTTTACTTTTAGTCAAATTAGCCTTAGGATTAAATAGGATTATTTGGGGGGAAGTGTGTTGTCTTTCCCCTTATTTTTCTTTTAATTTTGAATGGAAATGAGGCCCATATACTCGCAGGAAACGCTACCCCAAATAAGAGTAGTTCTAATTGGGACCTATCAATGGGCGTTCTCCCTCATCTTCTTGGCAAACCATTTGGATCCGTCAACATGTATAACATTTAATTCTCTTTGCCAAATACAAGCTCATTGATGTTTATTTATTATTTAGTCATTTAACCTATTAATGTATTTGACAAATGCAGGTCTGAAGGGCAGTCACCTACATGATCCACAGCGCATTTCTGATAAGGTTTTTTTTCCCTTGTTTTTCTAGTCTCGCTTTAGTCGTTTTTTACGTGTCTGGGAGCCTACTAAAAGAAACCAAGGAAAGACTAGAAAACATTGGAAAAACATGAATCTTCACAAATATTGGACAACTTAATGGAAAATATTGGACATGGAATAACCTGAACACACTGTGTTGGGAAATTGGCTCTATTTCAAGTTCTATGATGGAGGAATAGGTATGTTATGTTTGTCGCAATTGTCATTTCTGGTCTTTTATAGTTTTTTATTGGGTTTTCTATCCCTATTCATATTTATTGACTGTATGCTTATTATTTCTACAACTAGGTGATCATGTCCTATGTAGAGGTAGTTGCTTTACCAATTATTGTATAGAATAGACTATATTAGTTTGTTGGAATAGGTTATGGATTGATGCATTATGTGTCTTGTTTTTTTATGGTGGGTTGTTTTTTATTTGATTGGAATTACACCATTTGATACCATTTCTTTTCATGTGAAATAAATCTACATGTGTGTAAACTATATGGCAAGGAATATTGTATGCTATTATACATTAATTCATATCATTTGATTGGTGGATCGATTGTGTCTTTTTGCATCTTGCCTTGTATATAAACACTTTTTTTTAACATGGTGTGCTTGTGTCATTTTACATTGAACTTGATTTTATATTTATGTGAATTAGCTCTCATTATCTATTTGAAATATAATCCTAGATTTCTTGTTGACTTGGTTTTATTGTCAATAAATGTTTGTTGTTTTTGTGGTGCCCTCTTTCAACTACACTTTTATTCATGTCTATTAAAAGCATACAATGCAGTTTGTTTTCAATGATGACATTTATTTCTTTCTTCTACAATTCCTTTGGATTCTAGATGGAATCAACCATTACAAAAAGGAAATAAACACTAGATCACAAATGCCAATAAACACTAAAGATTTCATTTGAATTAGGAACCATGAGCTAGAAGAAAACTTGGTTACATTGGAAGTCCTTAGAGCCTAGTCTAAATGTAAGTGGTTCAAATAAAGCTAGTGATATTGAAAAAGTAGTAAATCATGTCAATGCAATATTTTATGTATGGTTCATCTATGGAAACGATAGAATTAGTCTATCAAATAAATTTTAATAATATAAATTATTAACTATACAATTTTTTGTTCCTCTAGTTATGCATGGACCTTATATGTTGTGTATGCATGTACCTTCTTGATTTCATTTACCTTTAATTATTGTTTTTCTACCTATTATGCATGATTGGGTATGGGGAATTGAGAGTGTTGTGAGGGAGGTAGGGACCAAATGAGCTTCTACCTTCATGTGGTTGTCCCTGTTTAGTAGAGAATAAATTAGCCTTGAAACCAAGAGGATCTCATTCATGAGGTATTCCCCTGTAGTATTTCTATAGAATCATACATCTTTAATAATTATTCAGTCATATAACATTCAATTCTCTTTTTCAAATACAAGCTCATTAATATTTAGTTAATATTATGTTATTTAACCTATTATTATATTTGACAAATGCAGTTCTGAAGGGCGGTCACCTCCATGATCCACAATGCATTTTTGACAAGGTTTCTGCTACCCATGTTTTTCTAGTCTTTCCTTGGTTGTATTTTACATGTCTCAGAGCCTACAAAAAGAAACCAAATCAAGACTAGAAAACATGGGAAACAAAAAATTCGTGAGTATTGGACAACTTGATGGCGAAGATTGGACATGGAACAACTTAATGGCAAATATTGGACGTGGAACAACCTGAACAAACTATGTTAGGGAATTGGCTCTATTATTGTGCATTTTGTACTTTACCCAAAAGCCCAAGGCAAGTGGGTATAGAATTGGTGTAACTGGGAATAACCTATCATTGTCACCTTAATAGGAGATCCCTTTCTATTTAGGAGTATGTTTAAGCTACCCCAAGGGAGATGTTCCTGGTGACTTGGGGGGTTTGAGAAGGCTAAGGAAAATAGTCACAAGGAAACCCTTTCCCTCTCACAGATCACTCTAATCAGAGGTTTATCTTATTTCTTAAGGATGAAGAAAATGAAAATTATTGTGTACCTTCCCAGAACAAGACAACAAGGCAAACGGGGCACTTTCCAGGTACGAGATGATTGTTAGTACTTCATAAGACATTAAACCTTCGTAAAATAAGCTATCATATTGTGAATTTGTAGTTGTGCATCAATTTATAACAGAAATTAATATCTTACAACATCCACAAGATTCAAGCCTTGAAATTTCTTGAAAAAGACAATAAAAAGTGACTTTAACTAGGAAAATTGATAGTAAATTGTCACAAGCAAAATTAGCAATGATAGGCTAGCTTTTAATGGCACTTTTGCAGAGATTTTGCTGGATTTAGATGGATTTAGCTATATTTTGTAACAGAAGCAAGTTTAAATGGTCAAAATTGGAAGAAAACCATACACAAACTAGCACTTACCTAGTGGATTCACTAGCAATTATCCTAATTAGATTTTGATTGGTTCTAGTATGAGTTTTGTAGGTAAATGTACCAAATTGATGCAATTTTATATGGATCTAGCAATGTTTTTCTATAGAAGCAAGATAGATTAGGAATTAGTCTAATCTAGGGTAGAAAAAGTTAGTAAAGGGTTCAAGGATAAGAGTTTAAGTGTTTGTTTGCTCAATCACCACTTGTAAGAGGTAGTCTAGTGCCTTTCTAGGGTTAATGGAGTCACTAATGGAAGCAGAAAATTATTAAAGGAAATGTAGAAAATGATAATAATATGTTAAGGGATGGAGAGGACAAAAGAGGTGTTGGTATCCCAAGGCCTCAAAAATCCATTTCCAAGAGAAAATTGCTAGAAAGTAACAAAGGTTAGGCCCTAGCGATTTTCTCTTTCCTTGAACAAAATGTAATAAATTATGCAATTGGAAAAGGAAGTAAGGTTACTATAGTGCTAAAATGGTAGGGCTCTAGTATTTACTTCAAATTAGGTGCCTTTCAAGAAATTTTAACATATGGAAGATTATAGGGAAAAAGATGATAACACATGTCATTCCCCTAGGGTTTCAAGCTAGCAATTTCATAATCTTAGACATGAAACAAGTAAAAAATAACCATAGCATTCATTCACAATAAATAAATGCAGAATTTATACTTACTTCACCAAGAATAAAATAGCAAATCACCCTAGTTGAAGATCCTCCACAAGAAAATAACCAAAAAGCACCAAAATTTGCCTCCTTCAAGAAGTGTGCATCACTAGTTTCAGCCAATAACCCTTAAAGAGGGTCGAATATCATACCTCAGACTTGCATGAGTGAAATATGATGAAATATATAAGATATTTTTCCCTTATTTATACAATGTAAGTGACCTTTAATTACATTTTAGGTCAAAAAAGGCTGACATGGCCAGTTTACATCAAAAATCTAGTTTTACATAAAAATGACAATTAAAACCCTAATTTTATTCTTTAGGGATGACATCATGCCCTTCCTAGGGTGACGTTAGGCCCCTTATTGGAATTATATGCCTCCAAAGTGAAATGTTAGTTCTCAAAACCCCTTAGAAACTTCCACACGTTCCAACCAAGCCATCCTCATGCCAAAACCCCCAATTGGATGACATCAAGACTCAGAATGATGACGTTAGGGCCTTCAAGGCCAATTTCATGGTGGGAGGGAAAGACACTCCTACGTCTAGGCCTAACAAAGTGCCTCTGGTGGAATGTCCTCCCTTTTCTTTGGTGCAAGCCTCTGGTATCCCTCTACCCCTAGTTGGGGTCACATCATCCATCTAGTGGGATTTTATCCTCATGGAGGTCTGAGATAATCATCTCCCCATATGTACATGTCCATTCAGCATGGTCCTGCAGCAACAAAAAGTATTCCCTCCATGGGATCATAAGTCACAGGGCTCATAGTAATGTCAATCACTTCTAATAATCAAGTTACCCAAACATGTGCATCAAACCCCCCTTTACCCAGAGAAATGATCAAAGACGTTATGTTATTTAACAATCCAGGTTTGGAGAGGTTCTCAGGATGTACTATTGGGATAATCCTCCTCAGGTTTTGGTTGTTTCCAGGTGAGTACCAATCTAGGTCATGTAAATGCATGAGATGGTTTAGGGGATGTTTGGTCAAGGGGTGCAGTGATAATAGGGAAATGTAGGTCTTACCTGTGGGTGCCTCTGTAGAGGGTGAGCTAAACCTTGTCATGGATAAAATTGTTTCCTAGCCCATTCAATGCCTTTTTACTCTTTGTCTTATTTCTTTTTCTTTCAAGAGAATAGTTGGAGGACACTACCCTAGTGTGGTGACTAGTGGTGACATCGTTACCCACGAGAATTTTACAGAGATGAGAAGGTTGGCTCATGATGAGACCCCCTTTCTCTTGGATATGCCACTAAGAGCTACCATGTCTTGGTGACTAGATGAATAGTATTTTCATACCACTACATGCCCATGGACCTAATAGTTTGGCTCATGATGAGACCTCCTATCCACCAACTAGGTCTTGATTTTTTATTTTATTTTACGGGTCCCCCCTTTTTCTTGTTGAGAAGCCTTTTGTTTATTTCTCGGGGATCCATGGGTGAAGCATATCAAGTTTTCATCTTGTCTTTTAACTTTTTCCAGCTACTTTTACCCTCTGGGCCTTTAGCCCCTTCTTCCCACAAGGAAAGGTACAAACCTTACTAGCTTGGCAAACCCAATGCCCGAACCAATGTAGGGGATAGATGAGAGGGAAAATGATGAAAATTGATAAGTATGAAAGGAATGGAAGATGGCATTTCATACACCCACCCAGTGGAAAATCATCCCTAAGGGACCCAACTTACTAGGGCACTCTGTCATCCCCCCCAGATATGGACAAGTTAAAACGCATAATTTACAAGCAAACATAATGAAACAAAAGACAATTCAATGCACATATTCAAATGTTTTGAGAATCATAGTGACACATACCATGATACCTAGACTCATTACCTCATGGATCAAGACCAACTTCTACTTCAGAACTAGGCCGATGGGATGGATGTTGTTGTTGCTGATAGATGGGAGGCACTGAAGAGAATATGGGCCCTCCAAGGCCAAGCTCAAGTCAATATGGCTCCCGGTACTCCATGTGTAGGACCTGTGGGCCTCGAGACATAATCTCCTTATTTATCCATAGGATAGGGGATAACAAGATCTATTTTAGGTTCTGTGATGGAGGACCAAGTTCTATGTTATATTTCAGGTTCTATGTTCTATTTCAAGTTCTATGTTGGATTTATTTTTTTTAATTAACTATTATAGTTGTAAGCAAGAAATAGGATAGCATTAAACAAAAGTTTATATCTGTATTTTAATTTTTTACTGCAGTAGGATAATCTTCGATGCAATTATTTATTTTATTTGAATTAGTTTATTATTGACAATTACAAAATGATGCTCATCCAACATCGCCTTCAAACAAGAGCTCCAACCAATTGTTAAATCTCTCGACATTTGATTCATTTGTCTTTGTCTTTAGGATCACTAACCATGTCTTCGAGATCATTTTTGCGAATGCTTGATCTAGAAATTTTTTTTTACTTTAAATTCCAATACCAACATTGTCTTCTTTGTTTTGGAAAAGCTATGTGTGCCTTGGCATATCCCAACTATTAAAATTTCACTAACATTATCAACTAGATATACACTCATTCCTTATTTTGTGTTGTTGATAAAATGCTTCTTCTTTCTATTAATATAGAAAAAAGGCCCATGCATTTTATACAAAAAATGGTTTTGATAACAACCACCACAAGCTAAGGTTGATAGGAAAAACAACCTAGTCAATGGAATTTTACCACAAATGGAAAAAAAAAATAAAGATTCTTTATGTGTCTTAACTCCCAAGAGAGATAAATACAATTAAAACACAGTAAACATCCCAACCAACAAACGTGAGATTTTATATCAAGTAGTTGTTAGAATCATGCCCACATAAAGAAGGGGGTATTTTTAATCAGGGGTCACCTCCATCTATCCACCATAGGCTCAAGATGGACCCCTAGGGACTCCCATCTATCGTTTCCCTGCTAGGTCTCTTTAGGTTAATTTGGTTTAGAGATTTCCAAAGGGATGGTTGGAAACTTGTAAAATTGGCTAATTGTTAGGGCTTGGGGTGGAAGCTAGCTCCTTTTCCTTTCCTGATATTCATGAACAACTCAACATTCGTTATGATGATTCCAAAGGCCACTATAGTCTTTAGGGTGAGCTAATATGCTGACAAGGGTGCCTTTGGTGGAGCTCTACTCATGGTACAAGTTGCACAAAAGCACCACTTCCAGCTCCACTTTTTGTAATATGGACATGAAATAAGTTGTGTGGTTTGTAATTTGCTTGAAAAATATTTCTTTAGCTATATTGATACATACTTCGGAGATTGTTAGGCTTGTGTTTCACTATATTTTAAACATGCAAAATCAAATAACTTCAAATGTGGATTAGAAGAGGTACTAAATTAGTACATAATGCCATAATCATTTTGATAATGAACTCTGTTTTTTTTTATCAAGTTCTAGGAAATGATATTTCCATGACTAAAATAACCTAATTGTGCATTAATAGTGGTTCTAGTCTAGTTGATGATATTTTGGGTGATAATTGTACTAAATAAAGGTGCGGTATTCAAGCAGGGTGTTCTAGTTGAAGAAAAAGGTCATGTACATCTCATCATGCTAAATAACCCACATAAATTGAATATCTCTAATAGGGAAATGGTAAGTTTTCCTCTTGAATTGATGGTTCGGGAATTAGGCTAGGAACATATTTCCCATATTTCTTTAATAGTTCCTCTAATATGATGTCCATGAAATCCAACTAGCTAATCTCTATGAAAAATTTGAGGAAGAAAATGATGCAGAGATGATAATTGTCAAGGTAAAAATTTCCACTCGTTTTATTACCAAAAATTCAAATAGTGTGCCACTTTCAAACTTTTATTGACACGTCTATATTTCCTTTAGGGATTTGGGGGAGCATTTTCTGTTGGAGGAGACTTGAGGCTAGTAAATTATGGAAAACAAGGTTGGAATCTAGTCTTTTCAAACATTGACAACTTTACTTCATTGCTTCAAAAGAGTCTCTTCAAACATTAACAACTTTACGTCATTGTTTCAAAAAAGTTCATTGTTAGATTGCAAGTTTAAGTGACAATAGATGCTCATTAGTTTCTTATTGTTCTCATGGTGACTAATATTTTGGAATTATTTTTTCTTCCCCACAAAATATGAAGTTTCAAATACATGTGAAATATCAACATAATATACTAATATTCTTTTAAAATATTCAAGTGTGTACAAACATGATTTTTTATGTGTTTTTGTGAGTGTGTGCGTGTACAGTGCATTATGATCAGTTAAATATTTTTGCAGTTATTGAGACTCTATAAAAATTCTATTGGCATCAATATCATATCCATACATACCAAAAAACTCTAGTAAGAATTGTTAACTTTGATTTATATCTCCTTTTTCAAATTTGCAAAAAATGATATCATTATCAATGCAAGTTGGAATTCAAGGCCAATGCAAATTTGTTTAGAAGAATAATCTCTCTTAGATTTTACGTGTATTTTTTCAATGTAATTGAGTTTTATTTCTTTCGAAGTAGAATATGTATATTCTTTACTTACCATATAAAACTATGATAAAAATTTATATTTTTTTTGTGATGCTCACATAAAACATTGCCAATATTACATTGATTTCATGTTATCTTTCCCCAACTAGTTTGAGAAAAGTAAATGGAACATTTCTTCTTTTAATTGTTATGTTTCTATTCAATTAATTACATGCAAAATTTTGTATGTTTGATTCAGGTAGAATTTGTTAATGCTATTTCAATGGGATCAGGTGTAAGTCTTGTAGTAACATGCACATTTCGAGTAGTCACAAAGAACACGATAAGTTATTTAAATCCTCAATGAAAACTTTCCTCTTCTTATGTAGACGGATCATAGATATCTTCCCAATTTATTACACAAGTAGAATGTTACCACAAAGTTAGATTGAGATGGTTCTAGAATTTAAATGGCATCTATAGTGGACACTAATCCATTCTTATGAGTTTGGTTTATAGGATTATTCACCAAATAGGTGAAACAAATTTACATATTTTTAGAACTTCCAGCTTTAACACCTTGTTTTATATGGTTTAAATTTCATTTTCTTATAATATACAAGGAAATGGAGAGTTTTCAAAAATGATTTTAAAATGAACCAGAAATGAAACCACACCTTTTCTACCTTCCAATAAACATTTATTGAGAATTCACTCATATGATTCATGAAATAACAAGGTGTGACTTCAACATTAACAATCTATTGGTGGATGAAAGTTGTAACATATCTTAGTTTCCCCTGTGGTTGGATTTGGATTTCACCATGATGTTGGTCTATCATATATTCTTTCACATCTTCCAGGACATCTTGGCAAATATACCTTCTTCTAGCTAGGTGTATTGTATCATTCAATATTAATGTTATGAAATGCAAATTAACATAGAGCTTAAACTAGAAAATTTGAAATATGGTACAAGCATCATTACTAGAAGTCACATTACTCACTTGAAATAACAAAATAACATGAGGGAATGTGCTAGTTTAGATATATTTTTGGTTGTATTATTTTCTAGTGAGATAAAATAGATTTTTTTTCTATTTATCTTGAAACAATGCAGGGGAGTATCTAGCCTTAACAGGGTCATGAATTAATAGTGTAGAAATGATTTCAATTGGTCTTTTCACTCATTATATTCCATAAGAGGTTTATACTTATGTGTTAGTTTACTCAATACAAAATAGAAAAGGATATATGCTACTAGGAAATTATTTACTAAATGTATTGTTTAAATAGTATTTTATTTCTAAGGTTGTGGATCTATGTGATTGATAAATAAGACTACTACATTTATGGAATCGTCATTAAGTTTAGGATGTTATTATATTTATTAATTTCCAATACCTGTTATAGTTACATCCTATGATGAACAAAGGATTTGTGTTCACTAATTTCATTGAAGCCCCCATGATTAGTCTGTTATAGTCATATGTTCATTGAAAAAATTCTCCATTGATGAAAGTAATGTTATTTTTGTTATGTGGTATTTTTATGGTGTTTCGAGAAATTGGAAGAATTGGAGAAGCATTTAGTTAATTTGAACACCAGAGATAAGAGCATTGTTAGAGAAATATTAGAAGACTTTTCCCTTCAATTCCAGCCCAAGGAGAAAAACATTCTTCACAAGTAAGAAATAAAAAATTGTGTACTAGGAGTGGACTAATGGAATCATTTTTTGTTTATTTTTGTGTTCTCAAAAAGACATACATGACAATTATGAAATTTCTAAGGAGTGGATAATATGAATGGATAAGGTTATCCATAGAATTCACATCCACTACAATTGTGCAGGACTAATGAGTGTATTAGAAACATTGCATGTCAAAGCACAATTATTTCCCCTACAGGCCTTTCGTCGGACATTTATATATATTTTTTAAATTATGGTGTTGTTCCTAGGGATTCTCCTTGTCCTATGGTTGGCTAGTATGGATATCTACATTGGTTAGAATAAATATCAAAATCAATAGCATAATATATAAAAATGTTCTCTCCTTGGCATTCGTCAATAGGCACAAAAAAATTATGGGCCATTAATCTCATTATTTGTTTTTAAATATATACAGGTTCATCAGATATCCGATGAACTGTCTGATAGACATATCTGTCAAAGGTATGGCACCTCCATCAAATATGTTGTTTGTATGTTAGATATTCAACGTACATTTATGTCGAATAGCTGACGAATTGTCCAACAGAAATATCCGTCGAAGTTATGGAACCACCGTCCGATATCATGTTTGTGTGTCATATATTCGACATATCTATTTTTCAGATATCCAACACACATTCTGAAAAACATATGTCATATATCTTGTTTGTCTGTCAGATATTTGACATGTCATTACGTCAGACTTCTGCGCATATGTGTTGGAAATAATGGTTGATTTCGACAAGGATTTGGTCCTTAGGGTTGTCAGTATAGCCAACAAAATGATGTAGGATATCTAATGGCAATCTGTTTGTCAGATTATTCGACCAATATACATTGATGAAACTGGTAACCATGTTTTGTCAGATTGCTAACGGAATTATGTCGACCAACTGATGTACCGTCGTCAAATTTCAGTGCACAAGAAGTAGTGTTTAGATACATTATCACCACTTATCCCTTCTATTTTCACATTACTTGGATATCGGTTTTGCAGAAAAATTTCAAGGAAAGTGTCCTTACTAATTGCGGTATTTGCTAGAGATGTGTTTATGGTGTAGATGGGATAGGAATTTGTTTGTGCCATATCTTCTTCCTCTTCCACCCACATAGGAAGGTTTTATATTACCAAAGGTTGAGTAGGAGGATATAGAAAAAAAATCTTTTGGGATAAACCATCAGTTATAGTCATGTTTCCTGCTCTACAACCAATATATGCATTTGTTGTGGCTAGCCAAGGCCTCCCCAAAATAAGAGGGTACCCATTAAATTGAGACTTGATTTGAAGGACTAAGAAATTAGTAGGGTACTCCCAATAATCAATAGATATTATGAAATCTTCTATCATTCCTTCTGATTTGACTGTGGATCTGTCTGCAAGTTGAAGGACAGTGGAAAGGACAGTGGGAGTATCTCTCAAGGATCCTTGAATGTTGAGTTTTAGCATAGTATCTTTGGTCATAACATTGATGGTAGCCCCTAAATCAATAAGAGTATTCTGGGTCAAGGCTTTGTTGATGTAAAAATTTACTAGAGGGCTTACTGGATCCAATTATTTAGGTAAAATTAACTTCCCAAGCATAAGGTTAGCTAGTTTTTCTATAAACTTTATGGTGGGGCAATCTTTCCTTTTCCTCCCTGGCATTCTAATGAAATCTTATTTGATAAACATATTGAAAATAGGTACATCCTTGAGGGCTTGTGAGAGAGGTACTTTTATACCCAAAATTTTAAGTTCCCCTAAAATTTCTTTCTCTTCAGATATATAAGTTTTCTTTTCATTTAATCTTTCAGGAAAAGGGGGAGTTTGTAGTTGACGTGAGGTAATATCTTCTTTCTAAAATTCTACATATTCTATGAGCTTTGATTGTTGTTGTAATACTTTTCATAATATAATATTGATCTGTTGTACTTCTAAAAAATAAGTCTGATAAGTTGTTTCACCATTATATACAGGTTGGACTTGCTTGTTGTTTGTATTTGGAGTAGGTTGAGTAGGTAACTGAGGTTGTTTTGAAGGAACACTATTTTGAGTAGTGTTATTTGGTTGAGGAGGAGGAGGCATTAATGCATGCTGCCGAAAATTTTATGGCCTCCATCCTTGTAGAGGTTGACTCCATTGATGGTTTTGACTTTGTTGCATGTTAGGAAAATATTGGTATGGAGGAGGAATTGGTGGTCCCTGATATTTCCAAGGATTTGTATTTGTCCAAGGATATGGATTGGGATTATACCATATTTTAGGAGACATTTGAGCATTATATGCACCATAATTTTGAGTAGGATTGAAGTTCAAATCTGTTTTGAAGGTTCTTGGTGATCCAGGTCTCCTTTGATTGATGAAGTATAATGATTCCACATTATCCTATGCTCCTATAAATGTACCTTTCAACCCTAGCAAAGAATTTCATTTTTTAGTTCGATGATTTTCCTCACAAATACCACAAACATCTATTAGATCTAGAGGGCACTCGTTTCTAGGATGCTTTTTAGAGAATTTAGGAAAATAAACAACCAATACCTTCTTTGCTTCCTCCTGTTTCTTTTTTATTTGTAAGGTATCCACTTGTATGGATAAAGAATGAAAAATATCAGTTTTCATATCCTCTATAAACCCTCCAAATTCATTATTTATATGGGTTGTAGGGTTATAAGATTGATAAGCCAAACCTCTATTGGTTCTACCTTTGTTTCTTGAGTACATTGAATGGTTCTTGAATATTCTTTTGATATAATGATATTCCAGATGGTAGATATATCCATTGGATAGGAGATTCAATGTTTCCATCAAATCTTCTCTTACCCCTCTGAGTAAGACAAGCTTGATGAGTCTTCATCCAGCGTGAAATTTTGAGTTTTCTTGTAGCTTACTTGAAATCTATGTTCAAAGTATTCTAGAGATTCATAAGGTATTTGTGTCACTCTGAAAATTCCATCCCTTGTGGTTCTTGCTCTGCAATAGTCTCTTTATCTTTCCCTAAAGGTATTTTTTATTTAATCCCAAGTTGTGATATTATTTCCCTACAGGATCATGAACCATATTAGAGATGAATACTTCAAGGTAGAAGGGAAAAGTTTGATATTTTTTCTATTAATAGTATAATCATATGTCCTACATATAACTATAAACTGAAACAAGAATGTGTCAGGATCTTTAGAAACAAGTCCATGAAAATGAGATAATGCAGAGTGATTAATATTTGCATCTTGGCTTCTCCATTGGATTCCCAAATGGGGAAGTCAAATATCTCTTCTTCATCATCCATCGCATGAGTGAGGGATATTTTCCTTCTTGATGGGTGTTATATATGCACTAAAAAGACACTAAAAACCCTCAATTAAATTGTCAACCCTGGGTAAGTAAACTTAGATTTGTAGCAAAATATATGCCAAAGGAAGAAGGGTTGGTAGGAGTATAGTATAACTAAGGAAGGTAGCTATCTAGGGATAATCTACTCAAGAAAAGCTATCTAATGAGAAAACCCTACTAAGAAACTTTAAACTAGCTAACCTAAGTACTTTTGGGCCAAGGATCAATGGATAGTTCTAAGAAAACAAATAAAAAACCTACTTGAAGAAAACTAGTTCAACAATAAGCAACAAGCAACTATTTAAGCATAATAATAAGAAAATAACCAAAGAAAACTATTTTAACTTGACAACCTACATTCAATGAGAAACTATGCTATGAAAGCAAGTAAATAAACAAGAAAGCAACTATTCTACTAAAGAAAGCAAACAAGGAAGCAAAGACAACTAACTAACCTATTAAAGCAAATAGACAAGTAAGCAAAACAACTAGCTAACCTATTAAAGGAAATAGACAACTAACTACTCTAAGATAAATTCTATTGCAAGTAATCAAATTAAAACTTCTCATTGTTACACATTATTTTTGTCATCCCTATGACTGTTAATGATGTAAACCTATATGTTGCCTTCAGAGGGGTCAGTGGCCTGAGTTCCTGAAGAAGGAAGGGAGAAGAACTTTTCCTAAGAAAAGAAGTTGCATTTTCCTTTGTAAAAACCCTATAAAAAAGGAAATTTGCAGGCTGCATTATAGCTAGGGTGCGAGAATTCCTGATTCTCATAGGTTGCATCATAGCTAGGTCACGAGGAGTTCGCAGTATTCTCTATAGGCAGGGTGCGAGAATGCTTACACGTGGGAAAAATAAGCGTTTTCTTGAATCTTCTAGAAGGAGAAACTTCCATGGTGAGGTGGCATGTGAATGGTTTGGATCTTACTCACTTTCATGATTCAGTGGGATCATCCTAACCTCCTCACATTATCCTATTTAGCTTATAAAAGGAGAGGAGCTCTCATGGAGAAGGGCTAAGTTGGATTTGGCTTGGAATTATTAGCTTGGTTGGAGTGTCTTTGAGTTTTGCCTTTGTCAAGATAGATTATGAATATTATCATATCTGTGCTCTCAGAATTCTTGGAATGGAAGTGTGTGGGGAATGAAGGACATTTGGAAGGGATCTTATGACATCAAAGCCATGGTTGTAATCTCTCTTTCACATTCAATATGATACAGTAATATGATTCTTTCCTATAAAGCTTGTTGTGTTTTATTGTATGGTTCCTTGATCACATACATATGTTTACATTGAATTTATGCTATTGCTATCACTTTGGTTGGTTGCATTCTTTTGTAGGTTCATCATTGTATGAATGTTGGAATGGAGCTAGGATGGCGATGGCGAGAGGAAGCGGTGTTTAAACGATATGTCACCCATCCCTCTTTAGTTAGTAAATTCAATATCTAAAACTTAAGGAAAGTGTCATGTTCTAGTGTGTTTTGTTCTAGATCTAGGTGGATCTAGGAAGATCAGTTAGTGCTTGCGCCTACTGATTTATCCTATAACAAAATTGGCGACTCCACTGGGGAACAGATTGTTTCCTAGTTAGTCTAGTTTCCCTTCCTTTGATTGCTTGTTTTCTGGTTTCTGAGTCTATGGGACATCCATCTCGACTCTCTGGATCTAGAAGTTCACTTAGATTCCTTGTCCTTTTTTCAAAATTTTCTTTGATTACAGACATTCTCACACTGTACCTCTCTACAGCCTACGAAAACCATTGATTTTCACACCCTGCTATTAGATCCAATGCAAACTTCTCGCACCCTACCAGTGTCTAGCCTGCGAGAATACCTAATTCTCACACTGTACTCTATTGCTAGGCTAGGAACTTGTTTGTAAACATTTTTGGATAGGGTCTTGTCATCTTTTGATGACCCGGTTTTGCTTTGATCAGCTGGATTGAGCTTTTGGAGCCTATATTGATCTGTTTACAGTCTGCTTGACATTCTTTGAGTTACTTTTAGCCACATTGGCTTTGTTTGGTTTTGAAGGATTAGTCTCTTGCTTTGAGTATCTTTCAATTACAAAGCGTGTGTTTTCTTTAGAATTGTTTAGGGAAAGATCAGATTTCTCCTGAATATTTCGCTTTAAAAGAAAACTTTTAGTTTGGGTTTCTTTGTTTTAAGAAAGTTCATTATTGCTTTTAGTGAAATTTTTTAAACAAAAAGATTTAATTTCTTTCTTATATTAGATTGGGGGCATCCTTGCATTTGGAGTAGTGAAATTGCATGATCCTTGACATTTTTTGGTCTTAAATTCCAAAAAAAATTCCCCCTCATGGCCGAGGGGGGCCATGAATCGTGCATTGTTGTACAATACCTTTTTCTCATTTCTTGAGAATCTTGATATTGATGAGTTTAATATATTTTGGGACATTGTGTATATGGGAATGATAAATGTTTTCTCCTTCTCGTAGAATAGCTTTCATCGAAATGAAAAGATTGCATCTTCATCTCTTTGCATAACATTCGAGTCAGTCAAAACACCATATTGTCCACACCATTTTCCTCTTGAGTAACAACAACCATAAAATAAAGCAAACCTACATTGATTAGACATTTTTATATTTTCTGGTAGCAAATCTACATTATATTAGTCGTAGGGCTTTGGAATAGGTGTGAAAGATAACTTTCCAAAGCTTCAAAAAAACATAGTATCTTGTGATAGGGAGAGTTAAATCCATTTACTACATTTGGTCCTGGGAAGCCCTTCTAACACAACGGTCAATCACGAGGTCGCATTGAGACTGGAAGAGTTACTCACCCTGCTTTGTTGGTCTTGGTGTATGGATTGTGCGTATTATGGGAGTCATTTGAAGGTATACCCACGATGATGAGTGGAAGCCTTTCAAGTTGATTTTAGGCTAGATACCCTACCCTTGCACGTGGATCAGACTGTCGATTGTTTCCCCAGGCATCACTGTAGTAATTGGTAACCTTAGTGGCCTATCTCTCTAGGTTCTTTACACGAGGTGATCGTGGAGGGGCAAGTATTCACGGTACCTGGAATCGACGTTGACCAAACTCACTCGGGCTCCTTGGAGGGTATACCCACAATTATGTGTAGGAGCTTGCACCAGGGTGTAAGCCCATTAAGCAAGTCGTCAACGTAACTTTTCCACCCTCTCTATCTCAACCCCTTCTAACATTGTTCCCGTGATGTTGGATTTCATCACCAACTAGTGCATTCATTGTGAGAGGGTTTTGTTTGCTTGCTTGCTTACTAGATTTTTAGCATGTGCTATTTGTTTTCCTTAGAGGACTCTATATTGGATATTTATTTAATGGCGTCAATTCCAAGAATAACCAATGAAGGAACCCCTGCTCCTGGGGAACCTTTTATTTTTCCTTCTTATGGAAACATTGGTCCTCCTCATATTGCTACTTTCAGCCTTCCAGGTCTCACAATTAGATTACTGATATGGTTGTTTTACACTCAAGTAATCCCGAATGCAGTTAGTTCTTTAGTCACAAGCACTTCCCCCCACGTGCATCAACCTCATGTTGATCCTTCACCTTCTTCACCAGTGAGGTCTTCTTCGCCTTCTTTGCTTGCAAGGTCGCCTTCCGTTTCATCTTCTTCGTCGAGTGAAAGATCTCAAGCTGGTAACTTGGTGGATAAGAAGAAGAAGAAACGAGAGAATAAGAAGAAGAAAAATAAGCAAGGATCCAAACTTCCAACCACTGTCAAACATGTTGGAAAACAACCAATTACTCATGCTAGGAGTGTTGATGATGTCAATATCACCCAAACAACCCGTAAGCCCAAGTACCCTTGCAGGATTTGTAAGGATAACCATCTTCTTAAGGATTGCACTGGTCTATCCAAGGTTATAGAAGCATGGTCTACACACCCTCACCAACCCATGTCGTTAGCCTCTGAACAACATGCTGATGACTTCCCATCGACTAGTCACGATATGGTTGGGAAGAAGAAAAGTAGAGCCAAGTTCCCATGTATGTTATGAAAAGGGTGTCATCTAACTCATCTTTTCCCTCATATGGACAAAGCCTCGAAATTACTGGAAGACATGACTGTTTCATAGCCTCAACTTCCGGCTGCTTATCGCAAGGTTTCTCTCAACCCACCAATAGTTGATGGAATGATCAATCTAGTTCCCCTGTTGGTCAGTCCGGTTGATCAAGTGGTCAATCTGGTCATGTCCTTAATTGAACCAGTTGACAAAGAGATCGATCTCATCCCATCCTCGGTCGATCCCACTCTCCCTTTAGTGTTATATAGGCACTAAAAAGACACTAAAAACCCTCAATTAAATTTTCAACCCAGGGTAAGTAAACTTTGAGTTGTAGCAAAATATATGCCAAAGGTAGAAGGGCTAGTAGGAGTATAGTCTAACTAAGGAAGGTAGCTATCTAAGGATAATCTACTCAAACAAAGCTATCTAATGAGAAAACCCTACTAAGAAACTTTAAACTAGGTAACCTAAGTACTTTTGGGCCAAGGATCGATGGATAGTTCTAAGAAAACAAGTGAAAACCCTACTTGAAACAAACTAGTTCAACAATAAGCAATAAACAACTATTTAAGCATAACAATAAGAAAATAACCAAAGAAAACTATTTTAACTTGCCAACCTACATTCAATGAGAAACTACCCTATGAAAGCAAGTAAATAAACAAGAAAGCAACTATTCTACGAAAGCAAGCAAACAAGGAAGCAAAGACAACTAACTAACCTATTAAAGCAAATAGACAAGTAAGTAAAACAACTAGCTAAACCATTAAATAAAATAGACAACTAACTACTCTAAGATAACTTCTATTGCAAGTAATCAAATTAAAACTTCTCATTGAACAACTATCTAGCGTAAGAGGCAAGTGGACTATATTCTTAATTCAAAACTATTTCTAATTCATGAAAGGAAATCTATTTAATTTAAAGCAAGAAGAACTAACAACTAATCTTTAATCTATGATAAGCAAATTGTTCTCTAACCTATCAAATCAGAAGACTATCTACCCTACATCAACAATAAAACTATCTTCTAAGCTATGAAAGAAAGAAACTATATCTTTTGATCTATGAAAGTAGGAAACTAGAACTTTTAACCTATGAAAGCAAGAAAACAATCCTTTAACCTATGAAAACAGGAAAACTATCTTTTAACCTATGAAAACTCAAATATAGTGTTGGTGGTTGTGTGAATGTCTCCGGTGTCATATGATATCTCGATGGCACTTGAAAACAAAGGATAATTCAAGTGATATAAGTTCAACACTGATCTCAATAGCAAAGTGAAAGGTATGGATCAAACAATCCAACAAGAATTTAACCATGACAAAAACAATCATTAATTACCCTGCATATTAATTTATTAACCATCAACAATATAACAAGATCATAATTGTACTTCTACACTATGTAAGAAAAAAGCATACTTAAACTCAAGCATTAACTAAGAATTGTAATTGCAATTTAATTCTAGGAAAGAAAATACATAAAGTGAAACTATACTACACCTATCTTAACAATTCAAAATACAATAAGGAAAATGCTTGAAAACAAAATTAAAACATGACATATAAAAGGTAAACTAATGGATGTATTGACCAACAACTGGTTAAGCAAATTCTACAATTAAAAAGATTGAAATTAACCCTATCCATCCACCAAAACCTTGTTTAAAAGAAGCATAAAATACAACTATGTTCTAATCTGTTTTAATTCTCATTTTAAATCAAAATTCAAAAGCATAAATGAAATACAATCTAACATCTAATGGCACACGGGGTTAGTAGATGAATTTGAAAATTCGTCTCTATATATCAAATCAATGCATATTAACACATGCCTTTATACTAACCTGCAAAAGAACTATACCATTAAGCTACAACAACAAATTATATAGCCAAAGAAAGATAGCAATATATGTACAAGAAATGAAAAAGAGAGATGTCTAAGCTATGAAATGTAGAAACAACATATGGGACAGTTACCAGACTGTTGGTGGCCCCCCCAACAAGTCGTGGTCACTCCCTAAAAACACACCATGACCTCAGTAAAAGGAATTCACCATTAAAACACAGAAACACGGTTTTATGCAATTCTGGCAATTGAAAAATGCAAAAACAGAGGAAAACATTTTTATCTCTATCCTCTACTTTGTCTACTACTCCTTAGTTATTGTATGACCACCACGATGGTATTTATAAGATTTACAGACCAAGTGGTCGACCACAGGAGGGTCAAGCCACTTCTAAAATGAAAAATTACATTAATGGTGCCCTAACTACTGAAATATAGCGAGCCAATAATCACCCTGCTCAACAACCTAAACTGAGTTTTCAAGAGTTCAGTAGTTGGAGGGGATAAGCGCGAACAAAACCCACGTTCTTGATTCTCCCACCACTGGCCGCCAATACCATAACCACCAAATTGCCTATCGTTTTTGTGTAGGACGCGGTGTTGGACGCAGTGTCGGACCGAGTACCGGATCGAGTACTGGAAGGAGTGTCAGACTGAGTATCGGAAGCAGAATCATTTTGTTTTTCTGCCCTGTAACACCAAAAACACGTGGATTAGATCCTTGGAAGCATAACAATGTGATGAATTATACTCATGATCAATATAAAATACGAATTATACATACCTGGTGTGGATTATAACGTTTTGGCATAAAATTCTTCAAAAAGATCTTCCAAAACATCAAAAACACATATGTACATTTGGCAAAAGTGTCTAACAACTGTCGTAAAATTGATCATATCTCGGGCCCAACACTTCTCATGAAACATTTTAAAAATCTCTAGATTCTCTTTCCAAGAAACTTTCAAGTGTTTCAGGAGCAATCTCTGGATTGCTTGGGGTGAGGGTTTTTGGGAAAAAAAATCCTCTCTCTCTCTCTCTCTCTCTCTCTCTCTCTCTCTCTCTCTCTCTCTCTATATATATATATATATATATATAGAGAGAGAGAGAGAGAGAGAGAGAGAGAGAGAGAGAGCTATCAAAACTCACACGAAGTGAAAGCACTTGGGATGTAACAATACAAAAATTATATAGTGAGGTTGGCCTTGTGACTCAGATATCCTTTATACTTCTCCATGTCACATAAAGGAAAGTAAAAATGAAAATGATATGCATACTTCAGCACCTCCTCAGAAACAATGCCAAAAAGTGATGGCCCTCGGAATAGAAACAATAATATTGTTGTATCATTGGCTTCTTACTTTACTTTGTCAACCTGGGGTTCATACAAACTTAGTAGGTGCTATGCAATTTGTATGCAATATGAACTTGTTGGTAGTAAGGGTCTGAGACTGATCAAATGTTGAAATGCATGAATTCGTGCAGAAATTGAGCTGACAGAAAGAAACTCTAATCTATTGCTTGAACAGGAACAAACCAATATGAAAGTACATTTAATTATAGATTGCAGAAAGGAAATATAATCTAATGACAGGAAATAAAGCATTCAAAACTATGAATATCAAATCAAAATATGAATGTATTCTAGTGCATAAAAACTGTAATTAAAGAGATGTTGAACTGATGCATGAATAAAACAAACTACTTTATATCTAATCCTTTTATGAATGGAAACCATATGTGATTTTATTGTTTATTGATGTTTTCATGAAAATAATATTAATACAGAATGAAATTTAAAGCTAAAATTGTCCTACATGAAGTTTCTAAAGGAATTGTATAGTTTCTATAGGAACTATGCAGTTTCTACAAGAAACTCCTACAGGAAGAACAAATGAGGCCTAGAAAGGTAGTGTAAGTCTTTAGAGGCATGAACAAATCCATACTATATTAGAATCAAATGTGTATGATTTTATTGGTCTTGGGAGGTACCTAAGAGTGCTCCAAAAGGATATGGAACATTTCTACAAGATGTTTGTTATAACTAACCAGATAGTGATAATATTAACTAACCAAAATGAAATACTATATAATCACTAATTAACATGCATGAAAAATAAAGAAATTGAAATAGGGTCCTTGGGCCCTCTTGAGTGGGACCTACCCAAGAATCACAAGGAGCCTTAAGAAAAATATAATGAACTAAAGTCAATACCATATTTATTTCAATAACAATAGGAATACATCAAGAGAAAAAAGGCTCTAACTTTTCATCAACAATGTTCAAAAATTCTCAATGCAATGTTTCTCAAAAATTATATCTCCCTTTTTCTTAGACTAGAGGTATATATATAGATTGAGAGTTCGAGATCCCTTCCTAAATAGAGGAGAGAAGTGGGTAAATAAGGGATCTCATCCAATTACATCTGCATCTCCAACTGTCATTGATCGGAACTAGTCATTAATGCACAAGGTGCACTTCTAGAGGTAGGTGGGGACAATGTCCCTTGATTTTTGGTCGGAAGCTCCTTGAGGGACACAAAATACCTTATTTCAATGAGGTTGAAGCCCTTAACTTAGGAGGTTCAACCTGTTTGGAGCTATACACATCCTTTGGAATAAAATTAGAGCAAAAAGGAACATTATACACAAAAATCCACCTCAACACACGTTCACTAATAAATATGCAAAAAATATCCATGAATTTATATTAAATATGGTCAAAAACAAATATTAAGCCATATTATGGTGGAAAAATGTGCCAAAGATGAGCCTTTGGAACATGAAATTATTGGGCTCATTAGTCTCTTCTTCCACCCATCCTCAAAATTATCGTGGCCTATTGTCATATGCAACCCTTTAGTCAGGGTCCTGAATTCGAAGGGTTAATCTAGGTATGTCCTTTTGTCTATTTTTCATTTGACTCTCCATCGGGCCTCCAAGTATGAAATCTGTCAGCAGTTATAACTGCTACAATCACCAATCCCAATCTCCTTAATTAGTCACATGGTTTCATGTGCTACGGGTACGTTGGCAGGTGGTGCATTCAAATTTGCAGGGGTAGGTTGGAATGTTGAGAAAGCTTTCTAATTTCTTCATTGCAACTTCTCAATTCCACCTCATTGATACAAATTGTGGTCTCATGGATAGTACTCAAGGCTCTTTCCTTCTCAATGAGTTTTCTAGTGTTTTATTAATTTTAAACATAATTGCACGATCCATAATCACATTACACGAAGTCTTATAATAACAACAGTTATGGGGGGAAACAAGGTGTTACATTCCCCTCCCCCTTAAAGAAGCATCATCCTTGGTGTTTAAAACACCATATATATACAATTATATAGGAAACAAAAATGGGTATTCCATCCTCATGGCATTTTCCAGTTCCCAACTAGCCTCATTTGCTCCAAAGTGCTTCCATTTCACCTTGACCTATACGATGGCTCAATTATGGAGCAATATTTCTCTCCTATCTAGGATGTGTTCAGGTTCAGGATGGAATTCTCCCTCTAGTTCCACCTATATCATAGTCCAATCAATAACATGATTATAATCTTGAACACAATTTTTTAATAAAGATACATAGAACACATTATAACTTCTAATTGTAGGTGGTAAGGAAAGTCTATAGGATATTGGTCCCACTATTTCCAGGACTTCAAAAGGTCCACAATATTAGGGTGCTAACTTAGCACAAGTCCCCATCCTTAGGGAGCTCCTCTTGGGTTTCACCATGAGATACACATAATCTCCAAACGCCTTATGATTTCTCTTGTTGTATGCATAAAACTTTTGTCTATCCTGGGATACCTTTAAAGTATGCCTATCTTGATCATTTCTTGTTCCATTTTATTTAATAGTTATGCTCCATGTGTGATTGTGTCCACATGAATATCCCAACTAATTGGAACTCTTCATTTCTTTCAATATAGAGCCTCAAATGAGCTCATCTTCAATGACTCTTGATAACCATTGTTATAGTCAAAATCTACTAAGGGTAGATATTCTTCCCACTTCTTGGGTTGGTGCATGACATGCATCCTCAACATGTCTTCAAGCACTATGTTCACTCTTTTTTTCTAACTATTTGTTTGCATAAGGTAGGTTGTGCTAAACACTAGCTATGTTCCCAAACCTATAAACAAGATCTTCAAAAAAATTGAAGTGAACTTAGCATATCTGTTTGAAATTATGGTTTTGGATAATCCATGTAGTTTGAAAATCTCCTTCATAAAAATGGCAGCAACATCTATAGACTTAGAGTTAGACTTGATGGGAATAAAGTGAGTTTCCTTTCTCAACTTATCCACCACTACCATGATTGCATCATGTGTCCTAACTATCCTTGGTAAACCAGTAATGAAATGCATGGATATTTTCTCCCATTTCCATTGTGGAATTGGTAATGGTTGTAATAATCTTGCATAGTGTTTGTGTTCAACCATAACTTGTTGACACTCCAAAACTTTATCAATATATTTAACAATATCATGCTTCATTCTTGGCCAATAATACAACTGCCTCACTATTTTTATCATTTTATGATAACTAGGCTGACCTACATAAGGTATCATATGGAATTAATCCATGATTAGACACTTCAATTCTATTGAATCGGGTGCATACAACCTATTGTTGTACAATAACGATTTACTAGTTGTAAGCTAATACCCTCAA
The DNA here is from genome assembly GCA_009831015.1 of Picea engelmannii. NCBI lineage: Eukaryota > Viridiplantae > Streptophyta > Pinopsida > Pinales > Pinaceae > Picea > Picea engelmannii. Next base: position 2,800,594 of record ML776697.1, read on the forward strand.
TAACGATTTACTAGTTGTAAGCTAATACCCTCTATACTTTTCCTCACTAGATTCTTTTTGTAGTTTTTATCTTACCTAATTGAAAAAATCATATTTTTGTAAGAGGATTATAATTCTCTTCTTGATGTTAGACTCCCCTACACTTGTCTCCACTAAGTTTATTATCTGCATACTTCAGTTGAGTGCATTTGCCACTATGTTTTCCTTTCCTTTTATGTGTTTGATTTTAAAACCAAACTCACTAATCAATGCCATCCATCTGGCTTGTCTGGTGTTAAACCTTGGATGATTAAATGGACACTTTAAACCAAAAAGGTTTGTCATCAAGACAATCCTCTTTCCTAGCAAGTAATTTCTCCATATCTTCAATGCATGCACAATTGTTGCAAGTTCTAGATCATGGGTGACATACCGTTGTTCATGCTCGTTTATCTTCCTTGAATCATAGAAGAACACTTTCCCTTCTTGCATAATAACTCCATTGAATCCTTCTTTGCAAGAATAAGTGCAAATGAAGAAATCCTTTTCAGGGTCTACAATGTTAAAAATAGAGGCATTGGTCAAAAGTTTCTTTAGCTACTAAAAACTGGCTTCACATTCGGTTGACCATACAAATATATTTCCTTTCCTATGTAATGAAGTAACGGGATGACCAGCCTTGGAAAATCCCTTTATAATCCTTTTATAATATCCATCTAATCCCATAAACGATCTTACCTCTATCACATTCTGAGGAGCATTCCATCCATGATTTCCTTGATCTTATCGAGATCTACCACCACTCCTTCTGTTGAAATTGTGTGTTCCAAATACTATATTTCCCTCTAAAAGATGTCACACTTGTTGAACTTAGCTTACAACTTGTGATCTATAAGTACTTGTAACACCATCCTTAGATGTTATTTATGCTCTTCTTTAGTCTTGGAATACACAAGGATATCATCAACAAACACTAAGACAAACTTGTCTAGATATTTACTAAGGACACTATTCATTAAGCACATGAAAGTGGTTAGTGAATTAGTAAGCCCAAATGGCACTAACACAAATCCATAGTGCTCATACCTCGTTCTCAAAGTTGTCTTGTGAATGTATCCATCCTTGATTCTGACTTGGTGATATCCCGACCTCATGTCAATATTAGATAAATTTGTATCTCCTTTGCGCTGATCGAAAAGGTCATTGATCCTAGGAAATGGATACTTATTCTTGATGGGCATATTGTTTAACTTTCGGTAATCAATGCATAACCGAAATGTACCATCCTTTTTATTCACAAAAAATTATGGTGCTCCCCATGGGACACACTTGACCTGATATACCCCCCATCTAACATCTCCTTCAGTTGCACCTTCATTTCCACCAATTCTTGTGTTCTCATCCTATAATATACTTTTTATGTTGTTACCGCTCCGAGCACAAGATATATTGAAAAATAAAGATATCTCTTAGGAGGAAGTTGTTGGAGTTTCTTCACACACACATAGGATTTATTTTTCCTAAGGTTTTTCCTTGTTTATTAGTCATAATTAGTCATTATCCAGTCTCTTATATGTTAGGGGAGAATATTTCGCTTGGAGAATATTCTCTTCAGTTGACATTTCAATTTGACTAGTTGAATTGAGTTTAGATGTTGCATTGGTATTGTCACCATGCAACATTGGGATCATCACCATGATAATGCGCACATGCCTTGGGATCATCACCAGACTGGCACATTACACTTGATTCCCTGATTTAACTCATCACTACTCTCTGTTTAGTCAGTTAACTGAAGACTAATTGACTAGTTAACTCAGCTAGGTGGCAGTTCACTCTCGTAACTGTCTGAGAGACTAGACTAGGTGGCAGTTCACTCCTGTAACTGTTGGTGTGTGTCCATATCACTCTAGACCACTACTACAGCTCATTAGTTACTCATGTATCCTATATCTATTGTAAATTATTCACTCTTTGAGTGTGGAATACAATTAATGAGAATGTTTCCATTATTTCTCTCCTTCTTCTTCTTTCTCCAATTCTCTCTGAAAATGTGCATATTATTGTTTATCTCGATCTATTATGTGTAGGTTCAACACATTTACATGGTATCAGAGATGATGGACTACTAAGCAAAAGATACACCAAATTATTTTTGCAGGTACTGAAAACTGAAGAACACAGAAAAGATGGAATTTATGTTTTACTCACCGATAATACTTCTCACACCTCATAACTATTTGCAGTGGAAGCCAGATATTCTACTTCTTCTAGAAAATAGAGGCTTATACCAAATAACCATGGAAATGGAAGTAGAGCCTGATTCTGCTGATGAGAAAAATGACTTTCGCAATAGACAAGATATGGCCATAGGATTGATCTTCTTGTCTATTTCTCTAGAAATTCTCCACCAAGTATATGATGACTCACAAGAATCAACTCCAAATGAATTATAGACCAGATTGGAGGTTCTATTTGGGAATAAAGAAGACTGTGAAGATTTCATGCAGGAGGTTGAACAGATAGAGCCAGAAGAGAAGCCATATCAATCCTCTTACTATGAAGAGTCTTCTACAAAAGTTTTTGCAAAAATTTGAATTCAATTAATTGAATATGATGTCTACTCCATTTCATATTTGTTTTCTGAATTTCATGTGTAAGAAATATTGCATGCATCTAAGGGGTCACATGAAAACACTTTTCCATGCGCAATGCATGCATCTCAGAAGATGAAAAGGGAGTCGCGCACATCAAACTCAATTATGATATTTTCTGAGCACAGTTTGCAGAAAAAAAATGGATATTTGAATTCCTCTCAAAAAATATCCAATTTCAAAAAAAAATCATCTGAAACGGAGTCTAAAAAGTGAAGTTATGATCTTTTTAAAATCAACAAAATTTCATCATTTTTTCGGAAACGGCCCCATGGTTTTAAAACTTTCATCCAAACTTTATTTGGATATTTTTCATTACAAGAAGAGAAAGTGGATATGTGTGGACATCTCAATGGTGAATCTACTACATCAGATCTATGTAAACATCTACATATTCAACAAAATCTTCAAAGAGCACAAACTTACACAGTTGCGAGGTCTTCTTGGAGTGAAGGACATGATTTCTTAGCAACTTCCTTCTTTCCCTCTTTCCTCACTTTATTTCAGTGTATCTTTTGTATTTGGGTACCTAACATGGCCTCGTTGCTGGGACCCATTCTTTATTTTTACCATAGTGATGTTCAGGGGGGGTGTTGGAGTTTCTTCACACACACCTAGGATTTATTTTTCCTAAGGTTTTTCCTTGTTTATTATTCATAATTAGTCATTATCCAGTCTCCTATATTTTAGGGGAGAATATTCCACTTGGAGAATATTCTCTTCAGTTTGACTAGTTGAGTTGAGTTTAGATGTTGCATTGTTTTGTCACCATGCAACATTGGGATCATCACCATGCTAATGTGCACTTGCCTTGGGATCATCACCAGACTGTCAAATTACACTTGATTCCCTGAGTTAACTCATCACTACTTTCTGTTCAGTCAGTTAACTGAAGACTAGTTGACTAGTTAACTCAGTTAGATGGCAGTTCACTCCCGTAACTGTCTGAGATACTAGACTAGGTGGACGTTCACTCCCATAACTGTTGGTGTGTGTCCAGATCACTCTAGACCACCACTATGGCTCATTAGTTACTCATATATCCTATATATATTGTAAATTATTCACTCTTTGAGTGTGGAATACAGTTAATGAAAATTCTTCCATTCTTTCTCTCCTTCTTCTTCTTTCTCCAATTCTCTCTGCAAGTGTGTGTATTATTATTTAGCTAGATCTATTATGTCCAGGTTCAACACATTTACAGAAGTTTGGGTACCTCCTCTGGGAATACATTCTTAAATTCCCACAATAATGGATGGTATTCAACCTTAATATCATTTCTTTCTATTGAATTGAGCACTTGTATTGCATACAAGGGACACCCTTTCCGACTGAATCTCTTAAGTTGTAGAGTTGATATTTGTCTAACTGAAATTGGATTATAATTCCTTGCAAAACTCTTTTATTTCCTTCTTCGTCATCACACTCTACGATATTATCATAGGAGTTGATTTTTTCCTTATGAAATGCCAACCAATCCATGCCTACCAACATATCATATTATCCTAGGAGTAGGATATTCAAGGAAGGTTGAGTATGTAGTCCAGTCATTTCAAATGGGAAATTATCTCTTACCTTTGTCGATTTTCTCTTAGTCCCTATGGCTAATTGAACCAACTATTCATTTGCATGTTTCTTTCTTCACAAGGCACATTCTTAAACAATTTGAGGTGAGATATAATTGATATTAGATATAAGGTCAATTAAAATAGAGATGGGTTTCTTGGAAATTATACCTTTCAGTTCCATTACAGAATCTTGGTGGTCTATTTGTTGATTTTCAACAACTACGTATATTATGGGCACACTTATGGCCACATCATTGATAGTAGTATCATCATGAACATGATAAAACCATTTTGTAATTTTCATGCTTCATGTGAGGCCAATGTCTCAACAGTTCTGCCTCTCCTCAGCCCCAAAACTATAGATGGCATCTACTCTCTCTCTCTCTCTCTCTCTCTCTCTCTCTCTCTCTCTC
>ML776697.1:2817481-2831103 GCA_009831015.1 Picea engelmannii
GAATGGCAAGGGGGGTCCGGAATCCACCTGGGAGCCATTGATCATGACGGGTTAATCTCAACCGTTCAAGAGTTGCATGTCCAATTCTGGACCCCCCCCCCCATTAAAGGTAGAATGGCAAGGGGGCTCCGGAATGCATCCTCGGTTGTAGATCTGGGCGGGTGGACTCTGGCCATCCAGATCTGCTCACTGCTTATCCTAAAGCATAACCACATCTTGGTTTAAGTTAACGTCTTGTTTCCACATCTAACGGTCATTACAGACCTGGATATCCTCTGAAAGAATCTCTTCTGTCCATTGGGGTTTTGGACTTTCCAATGTCGAAATACTCATGCCCTCAGGACTTGCGATTCTCCGGATCCCGACACACCTTTTCCATGATAGCCCTCATGGCTAGAGGTCTTGGTTCATATGACCGTTAACCCATAACCGTGGTCTTATCTCTTATCAGGGTTCGGGGTTTCGCGTGTCGAAATGCACCAAACCTCTTGTCAACAGAATCCCTGATTTCCCGATGACTTCGATCTCAGCCACGCGTCCTCTAAGATGGACGGTTCTCGCTGTTCCTCGCTATTTCAGGGTTCGCAAAACCAAAGTGCATGAACACTTTCCCACCAAGATCTCCGATATCCCGATGGCCCCAAAAAACGATGGATGACTCCTTGTCGGGACTTTCCCGATGACACCGATGGTCGCCATGCATCCTTTCAGATGGACGGTCCCGATTCTTTCGGGATTTCGAGACTTTTGATGTCCTGTTTCCTTCGACCTTAGGAATTCTTATTTTCCCGATTTCTCGACTCTCGCCAGATTCCTGGCACCTATCCTCCACTAGCTCCAACTGTGGCCCACACAACTCTCCTATCGATATTTCGCGTATCGCGATTCCAAACTGCAAGGGTTTCCTTCCTTCGAAATCCCCGATGCTCCAAACTCCGACTCCTCGGAATCTCCTGACACATGTCTCACTGATGGACGGTTCTAATCTTGCCAGGATATCATGGATCGCAATTCCAAGAAGCAATATTTCTTCACTTCCGGAATTCCCGATAACTTCAATATCCCGATGTCTTTTTAGGGACTCTCCTCTGCTCACTAGGGCTTAATCCCGATGTAACTCCTACCAGATCTAACTGTTGATGGGAGTTCAGTTGTTGATCCAACGGTTCACCAGCCTTTCAAGCTTGGACTCTGATGTGGCCGTAACCTCCTCGCACCTCCGTGAGATCCAACGGCCGACGGGGTTTATGATGAGATCCAACGGCTCAGATTGTCCCACCTTGTGCAATCTTCCACTACTTCGTGGATGTGGAAAGATCAATGTCCCAAATGTTCTCCTAGGTCTCGGAATCTACGATCCCGATTTCCTCATTATTCACGAAGATATAGGGAAAAAGGGCAAGGTATGTAACGCCCTCGTTACTTCCGTCAATATAACGGTCGTGAATGGCTATGGGTCACCCGACGAAATCTCATTCGTTGATTTGTTACATATCCCTACACTGCTACCTCGAAACCTTAGGAGGGTCATTCCTCCTCGTACAAGGTTAATAAGACTTGTGCGTTCAAGTCCTTTTTCTGGGTTCTTGGTGAACCTTTCTAAGGAGGAAATCAATGTGAAGAGATCTATTTCGGGGCTTTCCTGGAGACGGATGAAGGGAAACAACTTCCCGAGAACGGGCTGGAAGCCTAACTTAATTCAGCCTAGGCATAAATAGATTCATTTTATCAACGTAAGTCATGCATGGCTTCCTCTATTATAAGCATATGCCTATTAATTATTATCAAAACACTGCACAGACGTTCTTACACTGAAATCGTTCACAATTTCACAGTTCTATGAGTATATATATATATATATATATATATATATATATATATCAGTGTATGAATTTCAAGATACAATATGAACAAAACACTTATCAGAAATAACTTCAGAAGTGGGTGCAACTGCTGAGAGGGGTGCTCGTTTCCACCCAACCGTAGGCGTAGCGACTCCCAACGGATTTACCACTAGACACCCCGAGCTGAGAACACGATGCTCTGAGACTACGTCTCTCTGTTTTCCAGTGACTAGGAGCGAAGGTTGCAATCCTTCCTCTCTGCTATCACTCACTCTGCGTAATGCCAGAATTCCCCTCGCGTCCCCCTACAATCGCTTCTGCCATACGCCTTATCCTCTCGCGAGGTTGTGTGTGGCATGATTACCCTCGCGCTGATCAATCCTGACGGCTCTACGAATGGGTGGTTCACCATCCCATCCCTCATCAAGTCGCTCGTCTACCAGCCTGCGAGACATTAAATTTGGGGGCCAGCGAGCCACTTTTGGTTCTCTGGGCCAGTGGAGTCCAAATACGGTATTAATTCAGGGTGGAAGTTAACGCCACCTTTTCAGGTGCCTTCCACTGCCATCGTGGTCTCTTTTCTGCACATCCCCTCTCAGCAGTCCTGCAATAAATTCAAAATGTCATTCACATTCATGGACCTTTTCCTCAAGGTCCCTTTACATCACATATTCATATTTATGAGTTTGCCATAGTTCTTGGCCAATCCAGTTATATTTACAGGCTGCAGGAAACAGGGTGTTACAGGTAACAACAACGATAATATCTGGCCTTTGATGGTGAACGAAGGCCAGACACACTCATTATGCATATCATTCACCTGGTGACTCCATGGTTGAGGGATAGTTTGGAAACTCCACTGGTTCGAAATGGAAAAAATTATGGCTCGGAGGTTTGCTCCTTTTAATTTTTCTTTTGTTCCTAGTTTTCCTAATGTTGTTCCTACTGTGGATGGATGGGGTGATTATTTGCCCATATTTAGAGGGCATGTGGAGGAAAACCCTGCTCAGTGTCTGTGTGGGTTTCATGAACTCATGCATCAATGGGATATGCATCACAAGGATGTATTATTAAAAATGTTCATGTTCTCATTAGTAGGGGATGCTCATGAATGGTATCATTCTTTACCCCCTTCTAGCATATCCTCCCTAAGAGAGTTTCATGCATCCTTTAGTAGGCACTGTCAAAGGCATTATTCCTATGACTTAATCTATCATAATTGTTGTGAGGAATATGAAGGCCATGATCAAGATGTGTTTGTGTCTTATGAAAGCTGCGAGGGTGAGGACCATGAAGAGGAGGATGCTCTGTGCGAGTTGACAAAGCTGGTAGAACATCTCTCTGCAGAGATAGAAGAGTTGAAGGAAGACCATGATTGTTGCCTTTTTGAAGAAAATACAGAGGATTTTCCAGTTTTTGAAGCTGTTTTTCTTGGCGGCCCTACTCATGAGGGTAGTATTCAATATTCCATGGTGGTAGAGACATTAGTTTCTTCCCCTCATAAGCATGTTGTCTCGGTTTCAAAGGAATGAGCCATTGTGGAGGAGGATTCTTCTATTTTTCTTCACGAGATTTCCCATGATGTGTTTACATTTGGGACTGAAAAGAAGGACTAGGAGATCATTCCACTTTGGCCTGTTGTCCCTAGATTTGAAGATTATTCAGATGAAGAGAAGCAAAGCCCCGCATCACAGTTGACAAACCAGAGAAGTGACCAACCTGTATATGATAGTTACGAATCAAGTTCTGAGATGGATGTGCAGGATTTCCATGAACAAACTGTCGGGCCTTATCCTCTGTTCATTAAACAAGATTATCTTGAGGAAATCATCCCTCCTAGACCTTTCGAAGACACTAAGCAGCAAGATGAAGAACATAGTTTTCCCACGGGTCCTATTTATGATTATTATGAATCTAACCCTTGGGAGAGCCAAGAAGAAGAACCAGAAGAACCAGAGGAGCAACAAAAGGAGAAATTTATATCTTGTTCAGAACCTGTTAATGAGTAGCCATCGCCTGAGATCAGTCATCCTATATCGACTGATCACCCTCGTGTACCTACCAGAGAGATTCAACCATGTGTAAGTAGTTTCATAACATGGATGGCCACCTGTTACCAATTTTCAGGAGTTTTCCATTTGTCCTACGAGCCTGTGAAGGATTACATAGATTTGTACTTCCTTCATGTTTTGAAGTTGCCCAACTTTATCCTGACCTTAGCATTAGGAGGAAATCTAAAGGACGTAACCGTTCCGTTGTCGTGGTTGCATCAGCTGCTAGTGATCACCGACAGAGTAAAGGATCTTCCATTTGGGAAGTTACTTGATTGGATATGGTGGAAGTTTGATTTCACCTAGCACTATGTAAAATTTTATTAGTTTAGGACTGTACATAAATAATCTCCTTTAGGCATGTGTGTTTTTTTTTTTTTTTACGTTCGGCCTATATTTTTAGTAGTGTGTTTTGAGCTTGACTACATAGCACACCAGAAGGCGACTAGAACTGAAAAAGGAGATCTTAGAGCCTCGCAGGGAGGACTCTATCCCCCATGGATCCTAATGTTAGCACTTATTCTTGCAAGGGGATGTTTTTCCTTTGAATTTGGCCATTGGGTAACCAAATGCGAGAAAAGGGGTTTAAAAACCCACCATATGCATTTTTATCCAAAGTCGGGGCGCGATTATGCAAAGGCACGCACATACCTGGTCGGAAAAAATCCATCAAGCACAGGTTTAGTCTCAGCCATCAGATCCATTAGATAAATTAGATCGGTGGCCATTAGGCAATTGGGATTATAGAGTTGCACAAAGTTTAGCATCAGACCAAGGCCCGAAATTGTGATATTTGGGACGTTCATTTCAGAGGGACATGTGGCGCATGATCAACATAGTCACAATTTCACAAATCGGGAGGTCGAGATTCGATCACATCAGAGACTCTTGAAATGCGAAATCGTGAAAACATCGCAGTTGTTGATTAAGGGAGAGATATGGATCATTGGGTCATCTTTTTGCGATTTCATGAGTCGGGAAAGTAGGAGGGTGAGTCCTGAAAACTCGTGACATGCGAAATTGTGAAATAATCAAGGTCGTCCATTCCAGGGGACGCGTGGCGAAGGATCTGGGCCAAATAAAAGTCTTCCCAGGAGTATTGATGGTATGTGGTCCCACAATGACAATTTGATCTGGGTCATCTAAAGAAGAGGGGCACGTGGCAGTAGATAATGTGAAATTGGGATTTCGCATATCGGAGGTTCGAGCATGGAGCACAATGCAAACTCTCAACACGCGAAATTGCGAAGTGCTCAAAGTTTGGCCCCATGTTCATAGCCCATGTCCCTATGGTGTGCAAGTTCGGGAAGAATATTAGCACCTATCACGTATATTTGGTGACGTGGGGTCTTCAGGGAGGCAGTCTTGGCCATAAATTTTAGAGCAGATCTGACCGTCGATCTGGATATGACCATTTCACGATTTCGGGAATCGCGATGTTGTGAATCAAGGGGAGTGAGAACTCTCAATATACGAAGTCACGAAATGTTATAGAGGATAAGTAATGCATACCTCCAAACCCTCGGGTCGAGATCCACGCAGGATCATTCTAAATCTACCCTCCTGAGTCTAATTGACTCTTTGATTTCCCCATAGGGAATCCCATACACACGCACACAATAGTGTTTCCACAGGTCCTTATGAATTGATCCTGCGTGAACAAACACCAGGCGCCAACCCAAATCTCCTTGACCAAAATAACTTCGCACCCTTCACTAATTCGGGACTTTAGGTCTTGCAATTTCGCGATACTTGATGTCAATTTTCTCGCCCTCTACTGCCGAAACCCGAAATGTCGATTCATCGAAATGTTTGGCAGCGTCCTCCTCCACAGTCGTATCGCGTCTTGCTATTTCAAGAATCCCAGAATAAAGAATCCCTATATCTCTTCTTCAAAAATGATGAAATGTCGAACCTTGATGTGTTCAGCAAAGACTGGCTCCCCTATGGGACTTTTCACTGATTCGGAGTTTCGGACTTCACATCTTCGCGAATCCTGATGCAAGGCTTCTGGCTCTCCAACCTACAAAACCCTAAAACAGTCAACGAATTTTTGACTGTGACTAGCGACGAGTACGCCACCTGTCTTTCTTGTTGTCCTCTATCTATGACGCGGATTCTTGCCACCTGTCACTCAAGATTTCTGGCTTTCGGGACTTGAACGAACCTTCGATTTTCATCCCTCTATCACTTCTAAACCCCGAATTCTGAAATGGCACTTTCCACAGGGTCAAAAACTAATAAGTCTTTGCTTGATCCAACTCTTATGCTTCTCCGCAGCTCTCCTGGATCCTATGATCCTCGCTATTTCATGGATTCTCCACAGAGAATTTCGACCACTCGTTTTCTCCTGGAAAGCTTTTGCAAAATAAACCAATGTTCTCCCTTCTAAAGTTTACTTCTGTTGGATGACTTCAACCCTCATATCCCTTTGAAGTAGTTCGACCTCCATCCTCCTCTGAAGTGTTCAAAGGTGTTATCCCTCCTGAGATTTCACTTACAACTCAAACCTCCAAAAGGGTTCCTGCTCGCACTCCTTGTGGTAGACTTTCAAATCCTCCTGGGTATTTGATCTTTCAACTCTGTGCACTCCCTGCAACATCAGTCCTTCAACTCTCCCCTTGGTTGATAAGTTCTAAGCTTTCAACCAGCCTGCGCACACCTTGCACGGCTTCTGTGCTTCACTTGCTCTTCTGTTGGAATGAGAACAACGGTATCCCTCCTGAGCTTTCAGAGATAAACTCTAAACCTTTGTCAATGCACTCCTTGCAGGAACTCTCACTCAGGAAGAGAAACAATTGAAACTCATTCTCTCTCTCTCTCAGACTTTAAACATTCAACATGAAATCATACATGCACAACATAACCTCATAACAAATGCATAACAGAGAGAATATAACCACTGTAAGCATACCATTCACCATGTATAAACATAAAACATCATAACACCATGAAATCTGATTCAAAGCTTCTTAGATTAATTCAAGCTCTTGTACATAGGTATTTCTCTCATTATTTGCTACGCTCTATGCTAATGTTATAATGATCCAATAATACAAAGACGAGGGTGTCTATATCCATTTTTTCCTCCTGCTCTTCTAAACTGTCTAATCTATAACTCAAATCTACCTACTTTCATTAACTATGCATAAATGCCTCTACATTCTACAGATGAGAGAGAATCGCTTGTTGAGTCCCCATTTTGACATGTATAATTCCCTATCTTACCTTGTATTCAAGCCCTTTTTCCCTATGATATAAGCCTATACTTGATTGTTTCCTCCAAAAGCATACCTAATGACCTTGTTCATGTACACAAGAGGTAACATATGATTGAGGTATATTTTTTTTATTTTCTTGAGTTAATTCAATTAAAATGCTTGATTTTGTATAATCCCAATTGTTTTACTCCTAAGCAGTCTATTTTGGTACCTCAACATTGATCTAGTACCAATAGACCCGCACAATAGTGATCTGGTACCAACAGAATTGATCTGGTACTGCCCTGAGCTATTCCGGTACCAAACAACTATGCCTATTCTGGTACCAGTGTGACTGTACTATTCCGGTACCAAACAACTGCACCTATTCCGGTACCAGTGCGACTGTGTTATTCTGGTACTAGACGACTATCTGTATTTCGGTACCAATTGATATTTCCATAAATGGTTTGTTGGACGAATTTGTTGTTGAATATTTTGAGAAGGCAGTTGAACAGAAGCTTCCAAATCAGTTTTTCAAATTACGAGGGACTCCATCACTCATGCACTATGTGTCATGAGGATGGAGTTGATTCTTAGAGATTCGATATCAATTGTAATATCTTTTAAAACTGTTTAATAATTATCCTTAGATCTGGATCGTATTAGCTCACCTTCTTTATAAGGGATGTTGTATAGGAGATAGGATACACAAAGATACATATGGATGTAATGGACAGAATGATTCATTTTCCATAAAATACAAGATGATGAACTGTTGATTCGATTTTACAAGTTGAAGGAATACAAATGAGTTGTTGTGCAATTTCTGGGTATGATTAGAACGTCTTAGTCTATTATCGTTTTAGAGGTACCTTATTGGTTCGGCAAGGGCCCACCATCCCAACTAAGGTAAACCTCCTTGTATATTCTTTGTGTGATTTTGTGATTATTTAACAGTTTTGTTTTTTTAACAATTTCAAATGTATTTTAATTACAACATAGAATTGCTTGCTTTTGAATCAGTGTGAGCAGTTAGACATTGGACAACATAGTTAGTTTTCTTTCTTTTCCTGTAGGGTAACATTTAAGAATCTAATGTGTGGCAAACAAATATTTTTATTCTGAGTTTGAGATATTATTGTTCTTAGTGGGTACAGGAATAATATGACTTCATATTTTACCTGCATGTTCCATAATGAAGCCTCTCAATTGTATTGATTGTTTTTTGTACTACACAGGTTTGATTGAACAGAATTGAGTTGTTATTTGAATTTTGTTTAAGAGTGTCTAAAGTTGATTGTTGATTTATGTTTTTGATTACTACAGGAAACAAGATCTGAGTTCATCTTCTTATTTCATGAGCCTATAATGAACATATTTGTTATGTGAGCAAGACCCTTTTCGATTGAGTGATTGCATGAGAGTTTTACCATGAACCTTATCTTCTGTTATTTTTTAAGTGTGCCCAGATTTGATTGTTAGTTGTTTTTGAGGACATTAGCTACAGATAACAGGTTTAAAGTCCATATTTCCACTTCATGAGCTTGTAAATGGACAAAGCATTATCTGAGCAAAATCTTTTGAGTGCATGATTGCAAGTTTTTCTTTCTAATTTCCGAATTGTGTGAAGAGTGTTATCGTTGAAGTGTGAAAATAGAGTATTGGTTTTTAGATGATTTTCTTGATTGAACTATACTCATCAGACATAGGAACCTACCTATTATCGGCACATATAGTGTATCAACTCTACTGATTAAGAATTTCGGATTGACATTTAAATGAGTGTAAGATCTATATTGGACATATTATTACACCAACATCGCCCATGATCTGTTTACAATATGCAAGTACTCTTCCCTTTAACCATTACATTAATGTTTCAAAAACATGCACTGGTGGTCTTCCAGTTGTCTTCCACCTTCATGCTCGTTTGGCTGTTGACGATGCTCCTGCATCATACTCTCCCACTTGAAAATTTTCATGAACTCCTATGCATGAGCTCTTGCATGGTTTGCCCATGCTTCTGAATTTCTGCCTCATCTTCCCAACTGGCATCTTCAACTGGATGTCCCTTCCATTTGACCAAGTATTCAAAATATTATTTTCTTCTGGTCTTCCTGTTGACTCTCTTATCAATTATTCTTTCCATCTGTGTCTTTTTAGCTACAGGCATTTGTTTGGTCCACTGAACCTCTCTCTGTTCATTCTCTGCCTCTGCTTCTTCATCTCTATAAGGGTACAAATCCGCAATATTGAATATCGGTGAAATTCTGACCCCATCGGGTAATTCAATCTCATATGTGTTTGCCCCAAATTTCTTCTTGACTCTGCATGGACCAATCTTTTTCATCTTTAGCTTGTTATATGTTCCTCTTGGGAAACTTTCCTTCCTCATATGTGCAAGAATCAGATCACCAACTTTAAATTGAAGTTCTCACCTGTGTTGATCTGCTCTGTGCTTGTATTCTTGATTTGAACTCTGCAATCGCTCCTTAACTCAATTGTGAAGCTCCTTTATTGCTTCTGCAAAGTCCTCTACACTAGCACTTCTAAATTCATATTGTTCCGAATCTTTCAATTTAGAAACTCCCCTTGGTTTCATTCCATATACAATTTGGAATGGACTCTTCCCTGTGCTTCTATTGATCGAATCATTATAAGAAAATTCCGCCTGTGGCAAAATGTGATCCCACTGACTGTGGTGTTCAGTCACTAGGCTCCTCAACAAATCTCCCAAGCTTATGCTCACAACTTCTGTCTGCCCATCCGTCTGAGGATGATACGCTAAGCTAAAATACAAACTTGTCCCCAGCTTCTTCCATAAAGTCCTCCAGAAATGTCCTATGAACTTGGTATCTTGATCAGAAACGATACTCCTTGGCAAGTTGTGAAGTCTGATGACTTCTTTGAAAAACAGGTTCGCAATATGAGTTGCGTCGCTGGTTTTCTAGCATGGTATAAAATGTGCCATCTTGGAAAATTTGTCTACTACCAAAAAGATCGAATCACAACCTCTTTGCGTTCTTGGCAATCCCAATATGAAATCCATGCTCACTGCATGCCACGGTCTTTCTAGTATGGGTAATGGTTGATATAACCCTGTGTTCTGCCTTTTCCCTTTTGTGTGTTGACAAATCCTACATCTTCCCACAAATTTCTTAACATCTGTCCTCATTCCTGGCCAAAAATACGAGCCATTCAATTTTGAGATCGTCTTATCATGACCGAAGTGTTCGTCCAATCCTCCATTTTTCTTTTCTTTCAACAGATTCTCCCTCATGGAGCATTTTGGAATACATAGTTGATTGCCCCTAAATAGCAATCCATCCTGGATCATGTATTCAATCCATTGGGTTCTGTCCCTAAGAATTGGATTCTCAGACGTCTCATATCCTTCCTTAAAATCTAGGTCATCCCTGTACATTTCTTTGAGGTTATCAAAACCCAAAGTTTTGACTCTGAATTCCTACATAAGAAAACATTTCCTGCTCAAAGCATCAGCAAATTTGTTAGCAGTTCCAGAAATATGCTTAATCACAGAAGTAAAATTATGCATGTATTCAACCCATTTAGCCTGCTTTTGGTTCAACTTGTCCTACTGAGTCACGAATTGCAAAGTATGATTATCGTTGTACAAAACAAACTCTTTAGGGACCAAATAATGTCTCCATTTCTTCAGCGCTTGTATGACTGCATAAAACTATTTGTCATATGTTAAGTATTTAATCTTCGCTTCATTCAATTTCTAGATGAAGAATGAAACCGACTTATCATTTTGTCTCAAGACCACTCCAATTGCAAACCCACTCGCGTCACACTTGACCTGGAATGTCTTGCTAAAATCTGGCAAAACCAAAATTCGTTGCTCAGCGATCTTCTTCTTCAACATATTGAAACTCTTCTCTGCTTCCTCTGTCCAATGAAAAGATTTGTGTCTTTTCTTCACCATATCCATCATCGGTGCACTAATCCCACTGAAATTTCGGATGAATTTCCTGTAGAAACTAGCTAAACCATGGAATCTTCAAACTTCAAACACACCTTTCATTGATGGCCAATTCTTAATCGCTTCTACCTTATCCAGATCCATTTTCAGCTCATTTGCAGAGATAACAAAACCCAAATAAATGAGTGATGTCCTCATAAATGATGATTTATTCATATTTATCAGCAATTTCTCTTGATGTAATCTCCTCATCACTGTAGTTAAATGCTTCAAGTGTTCTTCTTCTGTCTTGTTAAAAATCAATATATCATCAAGATATACAATGACGAATTTCCCGATGAACTCCTTCAGGACTTCATTCATCAATCTCATGAAAGTACTAGGTGCATTTGTTAAGACAAATGGCATAACAAGCCATTCATACATCCCTTCATTCATCTTGAATGTTGTCTTCCATTCATCACCTTCTCTCATACGAATTTGATGATACCCTCTTTTCAAATCAATCTTTGAAAAAAACTTTACTCCACTCAAGCAATCCATCAAATCGTCCATCCTTGGCAATGGAAATATGTATCTGATGGTATCTTTTGTGCCAACATACTCAACTCTGATATTCTTTTCTGCAACCTTCTCCCGTAGAAAGTGATACTTGATTGGAATGTGCTTCTTCTTGGAGTGCATCACCGGGTTCTTTGAGATATTGATGGTGCTTGTATTATCACAATAGATTGGAATGGGATCATCATACTCAACCTGTATATATTTATTAGTTTGTTTCATCCAAAGAACCTATGTACAACATGATGTTGTTGCAATATACTCTGCCTCAGCTGTAGATAAAGACATTGATGATTGTTTCTTGCTTAGCCACGATACTAAACACTCACCTAAGTAGAACGTTGCTCCATTGGTGCTTAGTCAATCATCAATACAACCTGCCCAATCTAAATCTGTGTAGGCAATAAGTGATAGATCCTTTCCTTTTGGACACCATAATCCAAACTCTTTTGTTCCTTTGAGATATCTGAAAATCCTCTTCACTGCTAATACATGTGATTCCTTTGGTGCTTCTTGAAATCCTGCCACATGTCCAACTTCCTAAACTACATATGGTCTAGATGTTGTCACATATAGTAGGCTTCCAATCATTGACCTGTATTGCCTTTGATCTGTAGACTTCGAATCATCATCTTTGCTCAACTTGCAACTGGTTTGCATGGGAGTGATAACTGGTTTGCAATCTTCCAGTCTGAACCTCTTTAGCATTTCTCTGATATACTTGGTTTGAGAAATAAAAATTCCTTGGTTGCTTTGACGTATCTGAAGTCCCAAAAAGAAGGACAGTTCTCCAAGTAATGACATTTCAAATTCATTCTGCATATATTTTGCAAATTTCTAGCTTAACCTGTCATCATCACTACCAAAAATAATATCATCAACATAAACTTCAACTAATATAATATTACCTTTACTTACCTTGATGTAGAGGTTGTTATGTGTACTTCCTTTTCTGAACCCTGCCTGTTGCAAATACTTATCCAGTCTAGAGTACCATGCTCTAGGAACCTGTTTTAGACCATACAGGGCCTTCCTTAATTTACACACATAATATGTGTTCTCTGAAAACTGAAATCCTTTTGGTTGTTCAATGTAGACTTCTTCTTCAAGTTCCTGTTGACGGGCGAAATTGACCGTCCGTCAACTGAGAGAGTGGAACCAGTCTGGGGTTGTCTAAATAAACCAAGCCATTTGGAATGAACCACCCTGACGAGTTTAACGGATATGTTGGCCGCTCTAAGGTCTTAAGAAAAACCAAAGAGGAAACTAAACTAAACTAACTAATCTATCTAAAACAAACTAAACTAATTAAAACTAACAAAACAAATTAAACTATCTAAAACAAACTAACTAAAACTAAATACAAGAAACTAAACTAACTAAAACTAATAAAACAAACTAACTAAATTAAATTAAAACTAAATACTAACTACTCTAACTATTATATACAATCTAATAATTACTATTACACTAACTCTATTAATTATCTAATTTACCAGCTGCAATATTACTTATTCACAAATGTACACTGTAAACAGCCTACAGATTTAATTAAAACCTGCAAAACTCATGTGTTTTCTGCCCTAAGACAGCCAGGAATCTTTTTGGTTTTTTATATTTTATGAATAAAAAATAAAAATTACTGAAATTAAACGATCTAATATACTAACTGAAATCAAACAATCTAATATAAATCTATCTAGACTTATATCTAAACTAAACTACTTAATGAAAACATCAAAGAAAAGATTAACTGACCTGGAAGCACTCCTAGTTTATCCTGTGTATGATAACTTTGAAGTTGTTCGGCGGAAGTAAACTCTCACCGGTTAGTCCAAAAGATTTTCGTAAATGATTAGTTGTGCTTCTCTTTGAGTTGTTTACAGGACAAACAAAACATAAAAAATCATAACAATCTTATGATTATAAATCTCTGCAATAAGGGAAACCTGTTATGCAAAAACTTATATTAAATCATTCAATTCATGAAGAAGATAAACCTGTCATTCACAAACTG
>ML776697.1:2847805-2874414 GCA_009831015.1 Picea engelmannii
GCCTAGGTATTGTGGTCTTGGATATGAACAGCAAGATGGAGCAAATTCCAAAGTCGAGGAGACAAGGAGAAAAGTTCCAAGCACAACTTTCGTTTCGATTTCACCTCTTCAAGAAGGCTTTAAAGGTGAAAGTTCAAGAACTTTTGTTGAAAGTTTGATCCCTTCAACATGCAAGGCTTGCGTTCAGGATGAATGCAAATGTAAGAGTTGTGACAGTGATGAGGACAAGAACACTGTTGATGGTCTTTAAAGGAGAGCCTGTAACTCTTCAGATTCACCTCCTCAAAGAGGCAATAAAGGTAAATGTTCAAGGTATAATTCTGCTTATCATTCAGTTGCATTTAATTATGTTAAGCATGATAAATTTGGGAGAAAGAATCCTTGTACATATTGTGGTTTGTATAACCATCATGTTTCAAAGTGTTGGAAAAGATTAACCGCTTTCAGGAAACTTTCTAAGCAAAGGCAACATGAAAGGAGGATACAAAAGGTTTTCACTCATTGTCAGAAGTGGGGTCATCTTGTTGACCAATGTTGGGTGTTGCATCCAACTATTCGTCCACGGCCTCAGAAGTAGTTGGATAACAAGATTGGCAAGAATGGAAGTGGATATTCCATCATTGATGTGAGTCAAGATGATTCATAAGAGGACGATGTTCTACAGAAAAAGTCACCGTTCAGTTGGTTTGGTAAGAAATGGTTGGATTTCCTACGCAAGTAACACTTGCATTTTTTTTATTGTAAATGCACTTTTCCACGTTATGTGTGCATTTATGGGAAGGTCGATATGATGTTTTGAATGAGTCTCGACTGGTGTTGATGATTTTCTGATGACTATGTTGTGTCGATCGTGTTGTTCGACTTGTGTTTAGTCGATGGTGTTTATTGACTTGAAAGTTGATTTTTAAAACACCATGTACTTTGATAAAGTACAATATGCGACAGTTTGTTTGAAGAACAAAATATTTTGTGTTGGCATCATTTTCAATCTTGTATGATTTGTTTTCAAGATTGATGGTTTTCTTGGCTTGTGACAAGATGTCGCAGGAAAGTTTTTGCAGCCATTGGAGAGCTGATTTTTTTGACGCCAAAGAGTTCGAAAGAGGAACTTGATTCTCAGTGGGAAGGTTGCCAGTCTTCCAAGCACAGAGAGAGCAGTGGGTCAGCAGCAGCCAGAGAGCAGTGGTTGAAGGACATAGTCAGTTGCAGTGCACGACATGTCAGAATATTTAGGTGATTGTCGAAAAGATTTTGATATAACTTGAAAGCAAACAGATAATCTTTTGTGGGTCCAAAAGTCTTCCAGTGGGAAGGTGTGATCAAAATCTGGACCAGGGGGCAAAAATTTGCTCAAATTTTCAAAGTGCTCGGAATCCGACGAAACCTATGCCATTGCGTCCGTCTCGTCTTCCTGATTCCGATGGTATATTTACTTTCACAAACGGAGTCCGTATGGAGAAGATATCGCAATCTATTCGCCGAGCCAAACAGGTAAAAAATTGATGTTGACTGTACCTGTCCGTACAGTCCATACAGGACACGTGGCAGGACCGTACAGCATACATGGAATGTCCATAGAGGACACGTGGCAGCTCCAGGGCATGACATGTGTCATGCATTTATGGACTTTTCAGCGTACGGTTTGACCAATCTTGAAGTGACACGTGTCACCATTGGATGGGTGACACGTGGCATGGATGACGTCAGCATTTGACGTGGCGACCATACGATGACGTGGGCTAATCGGTGGTTGACAAGTGGCAAGGTGATGTGGCACGTTTTCATTGGTTGATGATTACCGAATCAGGGATTGACACGTGGCATTTTTATGGTCAAATGGTTGGGTGCCGCATCGCCCAATCAGCGGCTGCCACGTGGCACCCCAATTTTTGACTATTTGGTCTTGGGTTCAAAAGTTTTTGGGGTTGACCGGATTTGAACCGGTGACCTCCCCTACTGTCCAACACTTTAACAACTTTTCTCTAACCATTATGCCGCCACTTGGTTCTTGTTTCATATGTCAATGCATTTATATTTAAATTTGCATTTTTGTATTGTTTGGCGGGGGTCGGGCTGGGGCCTAGCCCTAACCCGTGGTTCCATTGAAACATATACGACCGTGATATGTGGCACCCGGTTTAATATTGCACGCGGATTTTATGTGATAGCAAACCAAAGTTTTATTACATATATAACTATGGTATAATATATGTGGCGCGGGTGGATTATATGACCGTGTGTTGGCGCGGGTGTATACCACATTTTACCATAGTTTTTTATATAACCATGTTATATTATATCATGCCCGGGGTTGTTTAAATTGGTTAACCATTGTTATATGCGCGGGGTTGTAAAACCATATGTGTTATGTATTGTGTTAACCATTGTTATATGCGCGCGGTTTCAACAGTTGGCACGGTTTTTAAAACCGTAAGCACTTTTTGTTATAGCCCGAGGTCGTATGACCCAGGTGACCGAATGCTAGGCAGTTGGGGGMTGGAGGYGCCCTAACCATCCTACAGTTTGCACGGTTATTCAGAACCGCCTAGTGCTGAGTTTAAACACGCGTTTTGGAGCGTGKTCTAGGTTCATGCACACAGAGGTGCGTTCTGTAGAACCAGTTCCAGCAAAATGGAAGGAAGAAAATGGAGGAGGTCTAACTTTCTCAGTTTTTGGCCGATTGAGGTGCCGTAAAAGCCCAGCCAGGGGTTTTTGGAYGTGATGGATCCATTGGTGTTGTTTTCAAGGCCATTTGAAGACTTCTTCTACAAGTTTTTCACCATTGAAGTTTCAGCAAGCTCTAGGGAGCTTGAAGCCCTATTTGATGGAGGACATGGTTTGGTGAGCTTATGTTTGTTTTCCATGATTGAATAATCATTTTTGGCTAATTGATATGATCTTAACACATTGGGACAGGTTTCAGAGGCTGTTGAGGACTTTTACAGGTTTTTTTTCCAAAGATAAGCTCAGGGAAGCTTATGGCCACATGTAGAAGAGGTTATGCCCGGATGAGCCATGATCCGTTTTCAGAGTTCTATTAGTCATTTTTGGGGTTTTTATGTGTTATGATCTCAATGGTACAGTTTATTTTTCCATTGGAGTTGAGTAGCAGCTTGTAAAATAACTTTTGACTAATTAATCCCAGAGAGACAAGTCCATTATGGAGGCTCAAGGAGATGTAGCCCGGAGGGGGGTGAACTCCTTTATCATGTTGTGATTATTCTGAGTTTGATGGTTTGTTTGCTGCAATTTGTGTTGTTGTGTATTTATTGCAAGTACATATATAACCATTTAAAAGAACATTTGCTCACACATAAGAAATTATAAGAAGAAGCACGAACTTAACACATAAGTTTATATTGCATATTTATACACATGAAGCAAGGTCCTGTAAAGTTTATTTTAATGAAGTAGGGGTGCTTGCATAGCATAACAAGTAAGCCTTATATATTCAGATCACCGGGGGTTTCACAAGGCATTTTGATGCCTGGATAATTACGGTCATTCTGCAAACAAGGTGGTAAGTTTTTGAAAAAATCGTATGAGGGTTTGTCACACAGACCTTATGAATAGGGATACTCTCTTGCCAGGTAACGTTCAACCTCTGAGTCAGAATCTTCACTCACCATAATAGGGTCAGGGTTGACAGGGGACCTTGGTTTGTTTCTTGCCATGTGAGAGATTAACCGGGCGTTCTTCTTTCCTTTAGAATTCGCATTAGGCTTGGCCTTAGGCCTTTTAGCCACGAGTTTAACAATTTCCACATCTGTGTTCATGGATTGGGTAGGTCGATAGGTGAGTCGGGTAGGGGTTTAGGTAATAAAGCACTGTAAGGCACAGGGGGTACCGACTTGATCTCACTCACCACAGGTTTTTCAACCTATGGTGGGCTTGAGTCCTCAAAATTATTGCGAACAAGAAAATCATTCCAACAGTCTCGGTGCAACCCCAGATGACACACAACAATCATTTTAACTAACCCAAAATGAAATAGGTTGTTATCGACCTAGTTCCGTTTGTATCTTTTAGACATTTTAAATAGACTCCTATGCAAGTAGTAAGGCATATTAAGCTCATAGCCCATGAAAACCATAAGTAGCTGAAGGTGGTACAAGAAAACGAACCCATACCTACCCTCGCAGGTGATGAATTATTTGGTTATCATAAGCAAGTCGTGCTAGTGTTGCTTGAGCATATTCACAGGCAAACCTTTGTCACAGGAGCTCACCCTTCGTGACTGGAAGAGCAATGTCCACGGGACATCTTCCACTTTGCAATTTTTTGACCATATTTGCCCAGTGACAGGCAGACCGGTGGCTAAGCTGAGAAATTGCTCGTTAATTTCCAATTGCACATCCCCAACCTTAGCTCGGCAGCCATCAAAGGTTAATGTGAATTGTCGAGCCACGCTAGGGTTATAGCCATCAAACTTTCATATGAACGGGAGCCATCTGAATTCCTCAAGGTCACTGTAAGCACCGTCGAACATCAACAATGCCTGGCTACCATTGGGTTCAGCCCTTACGACTGGAGCCATGGTGCAGGTGCATGGTAGGGCTTGGATTAAACACACAGGGGCAAAAATCGTTTTGGTTAATAGTTGAGAACGATGAAAGGGGAGGCAGATTAATGTGCACTTGCGAAGGTGGTGGGTTAGTTCACCGCCATGCACAGCAGTAATGACAAGGTACAACGTTGTTCCATCAATCATAACATAAAACAAAATATTCGGCCAACCCAAGATTTAAAAGGTGGATAATATACCAATGTGCCAAGCTATGGTTTGAAACCATGAATGTTCAACGTTAAATCAAACCCAAAGTTAAACATGCGCCAAGTAATAATTCAAACCATTAAATCAAAACCCAAATGTTTAACCAACGCGCCATTGCATAACTTCAAACTATTTCCATTCAATATGAAATCAAACTCATATGTTACCCATTGTTTGTTGTGTAATCAAAGTTTATAAAACATTGTAACAAGAGATTTCATAAAATCGATAAGCCAAGAGTTTATAATAATAAGGATCATATCATATAAAAACCAAAATCAACCATGACCCCTATTTAATCAAGTATAACCCATAAATTCACATGCTCAATGCTTTATCAATCAAATGAAGATCAAATTGCGCAATCAAAGTAAGAATAGGCAAATGGACATAGTTCAAAAAATTATTCCAGCCATTTAATAATAAACCAAAGGTAAGTACCGATCAAAATATTAATGAGAAGATCATTATAGTTCAAATAACAATGGAGGAGTTTTCACGCTTTCAGTCATGAAAACTGAATGGAGACCAAATTGCAATTGTCGCAAGAAATGAAAACATCGTCTATTTGCAAAATGTGACGATAACTTGATGTTCAGGAGACAATAGGTGTAGGAAGCTTATAAGGCAATGTAAAAAATTGAATTGGCTGCCAACAGTTCCCCATTCAAAAAAGATGATTTTACGTCCATATGATATACTTTAACATTTTTGGAGCATGCATAAGCTAAAAGCAAACAAATTGCTTCCATTTTGTCAACTGGGGCAAATGTCTCTTCAAAGTTGATTCCTTCAATCTGTGCATATCCTTTACATACCAATCTATCTTTGTTCCTTGTAACTTGTCCATATTCATTTAATTTATTCCTGAAAACCCATTTTGTGTCGATCACATTCTTATTCTTTGATCTTGGAACCAATTCTCAAGTGTCATTTTTCTCTATTTGATCCAATTCTTCATCCATGGCCTTATTCCAAAATTCATCCTTGTTGACTTCTTCAAAACAGTTTGGTTCAATTGTATATAAGAGTGCTAAGTGTATTTGTTCTGGTGAACAGATTCTTCTTCTAGTCTCAACTCCTGCATCTTTTTTTCTGATAATCTGATCTAAATGATGATTCTTCTGTACTCGTTTACTAGGTGTCTTTGGAGACACTTGTTGAACTTGTTCTTCTGCGTCTATCAAATTCTCTTCATATTCCTCTTCTACTTATTTTTCATCTTCTGCTTCTTCTTCTAAGGGTTCTTTCATTGATTCATTTTCTTCTTCCTTTGATTATGGTCTGCATGTTTCATCAATTGTCATGTTGATGCTTTCCACAACTTTGTTCAATCTTAGATTGTAACACTTGTATTATTTCCTTGTACTTGAGTAACCAACAAGTACTTCTTTGTCCACACGAGATTCAAACATTCCCATTCTTCCATATTCTCTTTTGATATAGCATTTCATTCCAAAAACTCTGAAGTGCTTCACATTTGTTGGTCTTCCTTTCCATAGCTTGTAAGGAGTTTTGTCGGTGTTGTTTCTAAGCATTACTCTATTTTGAATGTGAAATGTTGTATGCACTACCTGTGTCGAAAATATATCTGTCAATTTTGAATCCATTAGCATTGTTCAATCCATTTCTTGTACTATCATGTTATTTCTTTCAACAACTCCATTCTGTTGAGGTATCCTAGCAACAGAGAATTGCCTTTTTATTCCATTAATGCTCCAGTAGTCCACAAATTCCTTTGAGGTGAACTCTCCTCCATCATCACATCTCAAGCATTTGATTTTTGAATCCATTTCATTTTCAACCATTTCGTTGTAGATCTTGAAGTTTTCAAAATATTTTGACTTATTATTGAGAAAGAAAACTACAGTCATTCTTGTATAATCATCAACTAATAACATAAAGTATTTCTCACCTTTTAAGCCCTTTATTGTATTTGGTCCAACTAGATCAGTATGCACAATTTCCATTGGTCTTGTCATTGAATATTCCTTTGATTTGAACCTGGTCTTTGTTTTCTTTCCTTGTTGACAATTCTTGCATAAAGTATTGGTTGGTTTCGTGATCTGGGGAATTTCTCTAACTGCTTATCTTTTGCTAACTTTGACAAGGTTATCAAAATGTATGTGACCCATTCTTCTGTGCCATAGCCAACTTTCATCTTCCTTTCCTACACAACACTTTTCATTTCCAATTTCACTTAACACGTATATGTTGCTTGAAGTACTTGCAGTTGTAGGAATCAATTTCCCTGAACCTTATTTTCTTATCTCACACTTTTGTGAATCAAAAGTAACTTTATGACCTTGGTCACACATTTGACTCACACTTAGAATATTATGTTTAATATCTTCTACTAGTAGAACATTTTCTGCCTTTTCGTTCTTGTTCCTAATTCGGACTGTGCCTTTTCCAATGATTTTGGCTGACTCATCATTTTTGAAGGAGACTGATCCATCTCTTTCCTTTCGTAATATAAGAAACTTGTCTCTATCACCTGTCATGTGTTTTGAACACCCATTATCAACATACCAACCACGTTTCTTCTTCTTAGCTTCTAGAGAAATTATGCATTCTTCATTGCTATACTGATCTTGCTTTCTTATCCATGTCCTTTTCTGAGGTTCCTGTCTGTGACTATTGTTATTATGTTGAGGTTCTTTAGGAGGGACTATCATTATGCACTCTTTGGCCATGTGTCCAAAATTGTTACATTTGTAACATTCCACTTCAGTGCTCAAATATTCAAACCTGTTGTAACTTCTTCTTTGTATTTCACTCGACATTCTTGAATAACCCCTTTGTGTATGACTCTCAAAGTTGTTATTGTTCCTATTGTTAGCTCTGCAATTTATAGATTTATGTCCAAAATTATTACATGCATAACATAAACCAAAAAACATAGTTTGATACTTGGGAGTTGAGGATCTTCTGAAAGGAGGTTCTTTTATGAATTCTTCTTCTTCTTGAGGCCTATCTGTTGTTTGTTGATTCTAAAATATGAATCACCTCGGTGGAGGAGTGTCCCTGTAATCTTCCTTGTATATCCTTCTATCCCCTTTGATTGTTTCTGCATAGTTTTTTGGATATGTTTATTGCTTTGTTGTTTTGGAGCTTGATCCATTTTCTATCTGAGTATCCAAGTCTGGTCTTGTCAAAATGAGATTTTTGACTGCTGATAATGTCATCCAAAACTTTTGATCTATGATACATATTTTTCTTTTGAATATCCTTTCTTAATGTGACAATTTATGCTTTCAAGTTTCCAATGATCCTGTCCTTTTCTTCTAGTTGTTCTTTGAGTGCTTCTTCAATTCTTTTATCTTCTTCTATTTGAACCTTCAATTTTGTGATCATTTGTTCTAGTTCTTGAGTATCTTCTTTCTTGTCTAGTTCTTCTTGTAGTTTCTTGTTTTTTTTCTTTTCTCTTCTGATAACTTCTATGGAACACATTAATTATTCTCAAAAGTTAACTTTTGTCTCTTCAATTTCTTCTTCGACTTCTTCATATTCTTCTTTGGCTTCTTCATATTCTTCTTCAGAGTCTTCTTTATCAGAGTCTTCTACTGCCATGAATAGAACTCTTCCTGTCTCACTGTCACTGACTTCATCTTCATCTGATGATGAGACATCTTCTTTGGTGCATAAGCTTTTCTTGAAAACTTTCTTTGTAGTTCTTTTTCCTTTATATGTTTGTTTTCCTTTTGAGTAACCTTCATCATTTCTCTTTTTCTTATGAGGAAATTTGTTAGCAAAACGACCAATACCACCACAATTAAAACAAATTAAAGTAAGCTTACCTATATACCTATCATTGGTTCCGTTGTTCATCCTTTTGACGAAGTTGGCCACTTCTTCATCATCTTCTGAGACATCATTGTTGTTGCTATATTATTCTTGTTTCTTTTTCTTTTTCTTTGATCTTTTGGATGCTTTGAAGGATGCTTCTTTTACATCTAGATTTTTTTGTTCAGTTCTCATTTCATATGTTGTGAAGATTCCATGAAGTTCGTCCATCCTTATTGAGTTTAGATATAATCTTTCTTCTAGTGCTGATATCTTAGGGTTAAATATCATAGGAAGATATCTTAGTACCTTTTCAACAATTATAGATTCTTCGATTTCTTCTCCCAATCATATGATTGCATTCACTATTTCATCGACTCATAAGAAGTAGGTTGCAATATTCTCATCTTCCTTCATTTTTAGTTGCTCGAACTGACCTCTATAAGTTTGAAGCTTTGCTTCTTTGACTTTTGTATATCCTTCATAAATATTTCGAAGCTTGTCCCAAATCTCTTTAGCGGATTTAAAATGTGAAACTTTGGTGAATATTGTTTCATTAAGACCATTCAAAAGTGAATTTGTGGCTTTGGAATTATTCTGACCAAGTTTCATTGATTGGTCATTTGTTGGTGGAACTGCTTGTGCTATGTATCCATCTACAATTGATTTCCAAATTTCAAATCCTTATGCCTGTATATATATATATATATATATATATATATATTCATCCTTATGCTCCAAAAAGCATACTTTTTTCCATCAAATTGTGGTATTCTTTTTTATACAATTTGTTTATCTCCATGATCTACCTTTTAGTGGTTAAATTGATTTCTCAAGGAACCCGCTCTGATACCAATTGTTGGATTACTGAGAGGGGGGGTGAATCAGTAACAGTGCAATTATAGTCCTTTTTAACCAAATAATCCAAGTGTTATGTCAATGTAGAATTATTATCCAATAATGAGCAATAAGAAATGAACAATCACACACATACACAGTACACCAGTGTTTTACATGGAAACCCAAAGTGGGAGAAAACCACGGAATTCTTTTTCTTATATGTATTGAAGAATTACATTCATTAGAAGCACCAACTTCCTTTGTTTTCCAGCTGCAACTGGAAGGAGGCTCCAACCCCCTAGTTTCTCAGGCTACAACCTGAGGGAATATCCAACTCCCCAATTCTCTGGCTACAACCAAAAGGAGGCTGCAACCCCCTATGTTCTCTAGCTACAACCTGAAGGTGGCTACAACCACCTATCCTTGCCCCTTCCAACCACCCTAAAGTATAAATAGAATGATGGAAGAATGATGGAACCACTGACAACCTGTCATTGTGAGATATACTACTGTACAACTGTATCAACCTGTACCATTGACCTATATCCAATCTATACAACTGCCATGTAATCAATCTGTACCTGAACTGAACATGTATCTACAAAAATAAAACGGGTACGTGACTTGTAGCACTGCAACTCGCGTATGTATGCTCCCTATCTATTATGCAGCCTGTGTATGTACGCACCCTAATTGTTATGCAGCCTGCGTATGCCTTCTGAAAACTAGGGTTTCCTTTTTCTTGAAAACTTCTGACCCTATGTTACTTCTTTCACATAGATCTGTAACCTTTCAATGTATCCAGACTGTAATTGTACCCTATGCATGCATCCTCATACATAACCTTTACTCAAGGAAAATATGTCTCTCTCTAGTCTTGTGCCACATAGGTGTGTGTAATCATGAACATGTATAATATCCCTCACATGATATTAGTCATCAAACCTTTTATGATATTCATCCTCTCAATACATCAACTACTACAAAAATACAATCTCTCAAACATGTACCATAAAAACCCTTATCCATATGCCAAGAAATACAAGATGTGCCTCACAAGAAGTATCAATGATGAACATACCAGTATTTTATTTTTGTAGATATGACTTATACAGAAAATCCCATGTATCCACTAGTCTCTCTAGGGAGAATCCTCAAATCTCCATTTCCATTACTAATGCATACATCAAAATCCAACTATTCAAATAAATAAGACACGCCTTTTGAACCAATGGATGGATCTAGTGTATCTTAGCACTTTAGACCTTCCTGGGAGCTTGATCTCAGAATCTAGAACCTATGCATATTCATCTTCTCAAGTTTCCATGGCTTTATCAACATGTACTCACCCTATACACATCCATCCCGCATATGTACACACCCTATACACAGATAGCCCGCGTACATGTACTCACCCTATACACATCCAACCCGCGTATGTAGGCACCCTATTCATAGACAACCCCCGTACATGTACTCACCCTATACACAGACAGACCGCGTATGCCTCAAAAAATAGGGTTTTTTGTATTCGTTGTAATTCTGATAATTTCGCCATCAACCCTTTGTGCTACCTCAAATGTTTGCCACTTCAGATGTATCCACAAGTATTTACAATGATATTTACACAAGAAAATAGATATACAATATGTACAAGTGTGTCCTTAATGAGTCAGCTTTGCCTCTTATTTATATCTTCATGTAACCTTACGCTTTCCTTATTTTATGGCTTCTCCATTTAAAATAATTTCTTTTGCAAGACACTTTGACTCTTGGGGGATTCTATAAGACTCATGAGGGTTCTCTAATTTCATATGGTCATAACTCTCTAACCATGAGGAGTTATGTGATGTTCCACATACCACCGGAAATCGCATGACAAGCACTATGCATCTAGGATAGTTTCACTGAAAAATTCGTTGTCCTTAATCTCATTATTCTACAATTAAGCATGGTTTCTCTAACCATACTTCTAGGATAACTCAATCTATAAAGCGTCTTCCCATGAGGGATTTCACCAAAAGTGGACCACTTTGGAGTTCATCCATCTGTACTTCTTATCAACCATGACAATATAATAATGAGTCATCTTTACATCAAACAAACTTGGGTCCATTACCCAAACCTTTGTGCTACTAGGCTTTCTTCAAGGGTTGACATCAATGACAACCAACCTTAATCAACATCATCCTTGTATTTAGAAAATGATCATTTTTTTTTATATCAATGGATTTGTGAAAAAAAAAGAATTATATTGTCTCTTCGTCCATTTTTATGGATGTATTGATATCACATTATGGGGATATTAAGAGAAATAAATTATTTATCCAATTGATAAATATTTGGAAAAAAGGTCCAATTACAAATATCATTCAACAATTCCAAAAGTTTAGTCTCAGGGTAAAGAACATTCTAAAGGATAATTTGTTATATCTCTTTATGGGAACTTTAAAGGAGAACATTCAAGATGAGATGCATCTCTTCAAACCTAAATCCCTAGAGAAATCTTTCAGTATGGGAAGGAAAGTGGAAGAAAAAAATATGGCTACTAGAAAGGTGGCCACTAATAACTATAGAGAGAACCATGTTCCCTCTCATAAATCGACAAGGTTGACACCTAAAAAAATAGATGGAAGAAGAGAGAAGGATATATATTTCAATTGTGATAGCAAGTACAGTATAGGGAATAAATGCAATGAGAATAAGTTATTCTACATTAACTGTGAAGAGGAACAAGATCAAGAATTGGAACCATCATAAGATATGGATCTAGAAGAGACTACTCCAACAATATATTATCATGCATTGGCTAGCATCAGTACTCCACAAACCCTCAATATACAATGACATAGCAAAAAGGAAAAGCTAAAAGTATTGATTAATTCTAGTAGTACCCATAATTTCATCAATTACAAATTAGCAAAACGTATCAATTGATTTATCTATACAACACCAGAGTTTCAAGTAATGATTATAGATGGAGGTACCATAAGTTTTTCTGGGAAGTTCCATAGTATTAAGTTAAACATTGGGGGGTATTTTTAGATAGACCCTATTAAACATTATTTTGGTCACACTGATTATGACTTTACTAGCATGTGATCAGGCTCTCAAAATCAATTTTTCCCTGAGAAAAGTAACTGCTTTCCTCCCCTGCAAGACTAATTTTTAGAAGGACATTCCAGGCTACCCATAGTGTACAGTGTGGAAATCCATGATTTACACAGACTTCTCTATATCTGGCCTGCAGGATTTCCGTAGGGTGCGGTGGCGTTTGAAAGCCAAAAGAGGAAAGAGGTTCAAGAAGTTTGTAGAAGGGGAATCTTCTGGAATGTGAGGTGTCGTCCTTATGGTTACGATCCTACTAACTTCTCTGATCTGGTGGGATCATCCTCATCCTTTTCACCACTTCAACTTCTCCTATATAATAATGGGCTTCTCATGGAAAAGGTTAAGAACAGTTAAGCAAAGTTGAGAAAAGGATTGTTAAAAGAATAGGTTGGAGATTGTGTGAAGAATATTATTTCAATTGATACTTGAGGTCTACATTTTCCCATCAAGATTTTGAATATCATCTTCATGCAAATTCTGGAACAAGTATATGTGTGTGCTAGTATGAAGGACCACTAAAAGGGAACTTACGACATCAAGGAATTTTGGTTGTATCTTCTAGTTTTATTCAATATAATACAGTGACATGTTTCTTTCCCATAAAATTGTTCTCATTTTATTACATGACTCCTTGATCCCATGTTTAAGTTTTTGTTGAATCTATCATAGTTTCTTTCACTTTGGTTGGTTTGTGTCATTGCAAATCTGGTTTCACAAGAGCACTAGAGCGAAGCGGGAACAACAAAGATATAAGGAAGCAATCTCAAAGGTAAGTCATCAATTCCTTCTTTGACACTTATATCAATGATTGTAACTTAGGGAAAGCATCATGTCCTATCCTGTTTTGTTCTAGATCCAGGTGGATCTAGGGATATTAGTTTATGTCTACATTTACCAATTTATCCTATAACAAAATTGGAAACTCTGAGTCTCTGAGTCTATGGGAGATCCATTCAGACTCTGAGTCTATGGGAGATCGATTCAGACTCTCTGAGTTTGAAAGTTCACTAAGATTTTTTACCTTTTTCTCAAAATTTCTTGATTTTCAGACGTTTTCACACTGCATCCTATACCTAACCTACGGAAACCTTTGATTTATACACCCTAGTTATTTTCTTCAGTGCTTACTTTCTACACCCTGTCTGTTTCTGGCCTGCGGAAACTCTAGATTTCCACACTATAATGTGCTATTAGCCTGCAGCGGCGTCTGTGAAATTTTTGAGTGGGGTTTTGGCCTCTGTTGATGCCCAGTTTTTTCTTTAGTCAGTTGGGGAGGACCTTTTTAGCATTTATTTGATTGTTTTCTCATGCTTAACATGTTGTTGATTGGTTTTCGGAGATCGAACACCTCTCTTAGTCATTTTTCAATTTTCATTTTTGATTTTTAACAACAAGGGTATAATCTTTGAGCTTGTATCTGAGTGCTTGTTCAATTAAAAGTCTTGGATTGGATTTGAATTTTTGGATTGATTACGTATTCTGGATTGCTTGATGATTGAGAGATTATTTCTTCATTTTCATTTGGAGAAATACTTTCTTGTCATTTTTTACTTTTATCTTCATTGAAAGTTTGATTTGGGTGCTCATTGAAGGTGTAAATTTTCTTGGATTACTTGTCATTTCTCTGTCATGCCCTTGGTCTGGTCTTAGAAAGGAAGAATTTGAAGTTATCCATACTTTTGAATAATCCTACATAAGAAAAATTATTGCATTTAAGAGAAGAGAACAGTGATGAACTTCATTATTTATTGGTTGTTTGAAATTGTGTTCATTTAAAGAAAAAGAAAGTATATTTCGTAGCTTACATCATTCCGGAAACACCTTCTCCCTATTGTAGATAGAATTCATTAAATGAAAAAGTGCATCAATCATTTCTATTTGAATATTGTTGGGTCAAGGTCTTACACAACATCGGTTTCATTCCCATCTTCCTCTTGAGTAACAACAACCTTTAAAAATATTGTGAAAATCTAAAACATAATTAGTAATTTTTTCTAGGGCTCTTTTACACCAACATTAGCTAGGCTAGAGCTTTGGAATAGGTGGTGAGACACACTCTCCAAATGACAAAAAAAGCAATAGAATATTGTGATAGGGAGTGTTAAATTCCATTTGGAACATTTTGTCCTGGGAATCCCTTCTCACACAAGGGTCAAACCTGAGGTCGCATTGAGATTAGCAGAGTTACTCACCCTGCTTTGTTGATATCAATGTAGAGATTGCGCATATTATGGGGGTCTCTTGAAGGTATACCCACAATGATGAGTGGAAGCCTCTCAAGTTGATTTTGGGCTAGATACCTTGCCCTTACGCGTGGATCAGACTGTTGACCATCTCCCCAGACATCATTGTTGTTTTTGGTAGCCTTAGTTACATATCTTCTTAGGGTCTTACATGAGGTGATTGTGGAGGGGAAAGTCTTCACGGTACCTGGACTCAACGTTGGCTAGACTCACTTGGTATCCTTGGAGGGTATACCCATGATTATGTGTGGGAGCTTGCACCAGGGTATAAGTTTGTTAAGCAGGTCATCAACGTAACTTTTCCACCCTAGCCCAACCCCTTCTTGTCTTGACTTTGCGATGTTGGATTTCATCACAAACAAGTGACTTAGGAATAAGAAGGTTTTGTTTTCTTGGTTTTGATTCCTAGATTATACTAGAGAATGATGTTTTCTTACATAGTTGACCATAGATTTTTTCCATAAAATTTTCGGTTCAGCCAACATTGACCCTCCACGTCGTTCGCGTAGGATGCAAGGACTACCTCCGGAAGATCTGGAAGTTTCTCAACCCTTGCTTCCTAATCCACCAGAGGAATCTCCTCAACATAGTGAGATCCAGGACCACATACCTTCACGAGTAGAAAGAACTGACTCTTTAGAAATTTTTTGAATCGTTTCCAATTCTTTGGACGCTTTCTGCATACCTACTAGATACAAGAGATGTATTCTCCAACTAAACTCGTACGGAGAACTTGTTGTTGACACTTCTAGAATACCAATCAGAATCCTTGTCAGCCTTGAAAACGAGGATCCATTTTGGACCACTGACATATCTCGAACTCTGACTTCTAGGCGGAACCCTCTTGATTCAAAGGCAGAAGCTGATATACCTGTCATTTCTGAACCACCCGAGACATCTATTACATTTACGATACCTTTAGATTACTTTAACAGTAAAACTTTATATTTCTTCGCTAGTTCAGAGACACCGTCAATTGGTCCTAGCTCAACTACCCCTATTCAGCAGGCCCATTCCACAATGGTCCCAAACACTACGATTATTCCCATTGGGAATATGGTCGCTAGCCAACCTTCTATTGGCACACCACATTTGTCTAGAAAAATATTGTCACTCCCTCTTGGGTATAATTATTTGAATGCTTCTATCAACATTCCTACCCAAGTTCCGTCTAGAGATTTTGGACTCTTTACTTCACCTGGGTATAATGTTGCTTTCGGTTCCATTCTGACACCATCCTAGTTCCTCTCAGGAGGGTCTTATCCACCTTTTATAGGCAAATTCAGACCCAATGGCTCTACCACCTTTGGAATTTCTACTCCATTATTCACTTATGGTTATCAGATTCCTATTGGGGGACAGTATAACCCAAGGGGGAAAACTCAATTTGGAGGTCAAACCCAAATTGGGGTATCATCCTCACTTGGAGGACAACCCCCGCTCGAAGGATATAATCCACAATATAGAAAAAACATCCCTGGATCACTAGCCCAGTATTGGAATCTTCTTATTCAAGGAAATCCACAATCATCAAGGGGGAAACAACCTCAAGTTAGCTCTTTTATACCCCCTAGTTCGGGTCAGTCATACCTCGGTTCTTCCAATCCCATTTGGGGTTTGAAAATTCAACCTAGTGTCCCTCCCCAAGGGAACATCCCCAATCAGTACAACTCTATGGGATACATGCCTCCGCACACACATCTGAATCTGTTAGGACCTTCGCCTCACACGTAGACTTCTTATGGTCCTACTGGTATACCGATGGGACTCCCTCCCCAAACTTACTAGTATCCTCTTGTGAATAGACAATTACCCTTTTTATCCACTTTGGATCTACATGATTTTTCTAGAATCTTGAATGATCATATCCTACATTCTCCCCACTAGCTTGTTATACCAACCAAATTACCATCTGACATCGAAAAATTGACGGTAAACCAGGAGAGGATCCGAACAACCATGTCATGACTTTCCACCTTTGGTGTTCATCCAACTCTTTGATGGATGATTCCATTTGATTACGACTCTTCCAACAAACTCTCACAAGTTCGGCTATAAAGTGGTATATACAACTACCATGAGTTTTCTTCACTGAATTTAATACCCTAGCCATGGCTTTCCTTACACAGTACCAATTATCGATCTGTTATGAAAAAGGAACCAATATCCCGAGTTCCTTCAAGCAAAATAAGGTCACTCACATCTCTGATCACATTCATGAGTAGAGACAAAGATGACGTTTGATCAAAATCGATCTTACCGATCAATTATTGGTAGAGTGGTTCATAAGTCATTCATGAATGAAATTTCTCATGATATTTCCATGGGTGGAGTTGTCACCAAGGAACAAGATATCAGTCGTGCTCAGTACCTTGACCTCGTTTATTCACAAACTGGTACTCTTTACGACTTACTCACTGATGCACCTCGCCCTTCTACTACCGCTACCTCAACTACCCTTGCTTCTTCTCATGTAGTTGATGGTGTGATTGGCACTTTCCATGATCAACCTCAAAATCTGCAAGCCTATCCAACCAACCCCACGTCTCCTACTCCTCCCGTCGGCAAAACCTCTTAGGTTAATTCTGTTCAATCTATACCTGCCAGAAAGAATAAATCTAAAAAAGGGAAGGGTCAGAATAAGGAGGATAAAAATAACCTGCAGCCTGAGAAAGCAAAAACACAACCTGCTAATGATAAGGATAAGCGCAAACCCCAATACCCTTTCCTTATCTATGGTGACGATCACTATACGAAAGATTGTCCAAGATGGGTTGAGGTCACTAAGTTCCTCCAAGGGACCGCGAAACCTCCCACACCTATCGTTTTGTCTCAACCTTTCCCTTCTTAATAGCATGCCCAATTGGTCATTCACAACCAACCCTCTCCCTCCACTACTTCCTATGTCCTCATGTGTACTGGTGATTCTAGAAAGAATGACGTTACACTTACCACTCGGGCCAAAGACTACTCTTCCTCAAAGGAGAAGTTTGACGATATACCACCTTCATTGGTTCAACAACCTCCCTCAACTTCACCTCCCAATGGTCCTCTTCATATCGAACGACTGAGTCTCGATACAGTTATTTTCCCTCCCCCAAAGGGTTTTGTTCGAAAGTCCACTTTCAACCCTCATGCACATGTTGCTCATAACTACAGTATTGTAGAAGATCTAGCGCAAGCAACTTCTGCGATGTCGACTCTCGAAGTCCTTCAAAGTTACCCTGCTCAACGGAAGGCACTTCTAAAGGCTATCAGTGGAATTGATCCTACGGATACAAATTTGATCATTTTTGACCTCGAAGATCACATTCCCAAACTCCCCCCTCAACTAGCATTCCAAATACAAGTTGTTGTCTCCAACAAGAAAATCTGTAGGATTGTTATTAATGAGGGTGCCTCCACATGTGTAATGTATGTTGCCTGTTGGAAGGCCATCGACTCTCCTCCTCTTATTGAATAACATAAAACGCTTAAATCTCTCAATGGCTTTGGCTTTAAGCCCTATGGTGTACTTCATTCATTGTCTATTACGTTGGAAGAGAAATTAGTCAATGTTGAAGTTGAGGTCTTTGATGCACCTCTCGATTATAACCTCTTACTTGGTCGTAGCTGCATTGATGTAATGCACACCATTTTGTCTATCCTTTTTCGTGTTATACATTTTCCACATCAGGGAAAGTTCATTACTGTCAACCAACTAGCCTTTTTCAACTCTGACACCCGTACTAGTAACATACATTTTATCGTGAAGACATCGCCTGGGTATGAGAACATCGGTGTGGGCCTACTTAAATATTCAACTTTGATGGGTACGTTCCCAATACCACCTCCTGATGTTCCACCTCCTTTGGTTGCCTCAATCAACATGATTTCCACCTCCATTCGCAAAACTCACACATCTTCCAACCCATGGGTAATACCTGAACCTAGTGATTATCCTTGCTATGAAAACCAAATTCCTTTAAGTCTAGTTGAATCCACCTATCAAGCCATTCAATCAGAAACCCCTTCTACCCTCTCTCTTGGTGATTCGTCCCCTGACCCATTCCACGTTATGTTTCCCATGGAAAAGATGATTATGTCGATTATGTCGATGGAAAACACCCCTTAGGATGATGGACATCATCGTTCCATTCTCTTCCTCGAACAACACACCATCGAGAGTTACCAACGGATTTTGACTCCATCGATCATTGCTTTCATTTCCTCTATTCCCGAGTCA
Organism: Picea engelmannii; assembly: GCA_009831015.1. Classification (NCBI taxonomy): domain Eukaryota; kingdom Viridiplantae; phylum Streptophyta; class Pinopsida; order Pinales; family Pinaceae; genus Picea; species Picea engelmannii. The sequence goes on from ML776697.1 coordinate 2,866,785, forward strand.
TCACACGGTGTGCTATATGAAGGGAAATTAAGTAATATTTCGCCCACCATACCCCTCAACATATCCATTAAACCTGGAGTTGTTGAAAATGTTCACATCAGAGCTTTGTGCTCCACTGACAAGGTTGTCACATATAAATCACTTTTCTAAGAGTTTAGTGATATATTTTCTTGGAGCTATGAAGAAATGTCGGGTATTGACCTTGATATTGTTGTACATGAAATTAAGACATACCCAGGCGCTAGACCTGTCCAACAGAGACTTCGTCTGGTCCACCCCCGTAAAGAAGCTGCTATTAAGATTGAAGTCAAAAAACTTCTTAAAGTTGGCTTTATTTATCCTGTGGATTTAGCTGATTGGGTATCTAATCTCGTTCCAGTTAACAAGAAACAAGGTATGATCTGTGTCTGCGTCGATTATAGGGACATCAATCAAGATTGTCCTACAGAAAACTTTCCCACCCCCTTCGTTGACTAGATCATCGACAATTGCGCTGGGATTGAAATCTTCTCTTTAATGGACGGTTTCTCTAGCTATAATCAAATCAACATATTGCCCGCGAATCAACACAAAACCTCTTTTATTTTTCCTTGGGGCACCTTTTCCTACTAGAAACTACCCTTCGGTTTAAATAACGTCGGTGTGACTTTTCAATGTGCCATGTCTTATTATTTTCATGATATCAAGCACATTGTACAACCATATCTAGATGACCTACCAGCACATTTTGTGCATCGTAGTGATCACCCGGCACACCTCCGAGCCATTTTCCTTCATTGTCGGTTCTATCGTATACACTTAAACCCACACAAATGTTTTTCTGTGTGGAGTCTAGTCGACTTCTAGGTTTTACCATTTCATGCTAGGGGATCAGGATCGATCCTTTGAAGGTCTAGGTGATCCTCAATCTCCCTCCTCCTTCTTCACTTCACCATCTTCAAAGTTTGCAAGGTAAGGCAAAATTTTTACGTCGTTTCATCCCAAACTATGCTCAATTAACACTCAGATTTACTCGACTGCTAAATAAAGGTTCTGAGTTCATATGGGATTCCACTACCAACAAAGCTTTCAAAGCTTTGAAACTGACTTTAACCTGTACCCCATTACTTTTCCCACCCGGTTATAGTCAATATCACTTCCTTTATCTTGTTGCTTCGGACTCTACCATCGCCATGGTTCTAGTCCAAGAAGAATATTCACATGACAAACATGTCATCTATTATTTGAGTCGGAATCTCATGACCACCAAAACCAAATATTTACATGTTGAAAAACTGGCCCTGGAAGTTGTTCAAGCTATCCAACGTTTCCGTCACTACATTATGTTATGCAAGACCACTATAATTTCTAATTGCAACCTCATGAAACAAATTCTTACATGCCAGTTGCTACAGGGAAAGTACTCTAAATGGATAGTGATTCTCCAAGAGTTTGACTTAGAATTCAAACACGCTAAGTCTAAGAAATCTTTGGTGTTTTCTGAATTGATGTGTGACCTTCCCTGCACTGAGACAAAAAATGTAGCAGAAGATTCTTTACCCAATGAATCTCTTTTTCTGATCAGTTCCGATGACCTTTTTTATGGAGATATCATTATTTACCTCCAGAGTCAAACTTTCCACCCTGATATATCTAGCGCTGACCGTCGTTGTATCTGATATCAAGATCGTCAATATATCATCCTCAGTGACACTCTTCATCGTCGTGGGGTTGAATCCATTTTCCGATGATGTCTCACCTATGATGAGGCTGAGAAAGAATTGAATGACTATCATTCTAGAGCATGTGGTGGTCACATGTCTGGGTATGCTACTGCCCAAAAGATCTTATGAGTAGGGTATTTTTGGCCTTCTTTATTTAAGGAGTGTATTATCGCTATTCAAAAATGCCATGCTTTCCAAACGTACAATAATAAAATAATATCACATCCCACTCCCTTACACCTTGTAGTTTCTGTCAAAAATTTCTCAAAATGGGGTATTGATTTCATGACATGTAACCCTCACTCGGTCAGGGGGCATGGATACATTATCGTAGCATTGGATTATTTCATGAAATGGGCCAAGGTGATGCTTACATTCGACAATAATGGGAAAACTGCAACCCTTTTCATATTTAATCATATTATTACTCGATTCGGGATCCTGCAAGCTATCGTTACTGATCACGGTAGCCATTTCCAAAACTTTATGACGTCTAAACTTACCGACAATTTGGTTCTTCGGCATGAAAACCCAACCCCCTACTATCCACAGGCCAACGACTAAGTTGAAGAAATAAATAAAATCATTATCACCGTGCTTCATCAGATAATAGGAATCCATAAGACCAGTTGGCACACAATGTTGTTTTTAGCATTATGGGCCTATCAGACATCTGTGAAGTCTGCTACGGGATTTACCCCTTTTCAACTAGTCTATGGCATTGAAGTTGTTCTCCCGATTGAATGTGAAATACCATCTTTGAAACTAGCCATCAAACTTCTCCCAAACACCTTTTTCGAAGAAGAACGTCTATTGTATCTTATGAAATTAGATGAGACCCATCATGATCCCCACCCTAGTTATTGAAACTCAGAAGAAACGCGTAAAATCCCAATATGACAAGCATGTCAAGCCATGTGTTTTCTATAAGAGAGATCTAGTTCTCCTCTATAAACAAGATCGTGATCTACTAGGAGCCGAAAAATTCGAAGATATGTGGCAAGGTCCATATATCGTCAAATGAGTGTTAGAGAAGGGAGATTACGAGTTAGTAGATTATGATGGCATTCCTTTGAGTGAACCCAGAAATGGGCTTTACTTGAAGAAGTACTATGCTTAGATTGTCTCTGCATGAGTGCTTGTACTTTTACTGTACCATACTCTTGTGTATTACTTTTGTGTGCTTTTTCATTATTTGGTTTCCACCCCCAACTGTTTACCTTGCCTTGTTCTTGGTTTCCAGATGTCGATGTCCTCACTACCCTATATTAGCTTCATCAATGGTGTTATCTGTAGTACTCAGAACCTAGCTTCTACTGCTTGGGAAATCTATGCACCTACCAACGAACTTATCAATCTACAAGGTGTTTGCCTCGGTCATCCAACCAATAATATCACAGAATATAGCGCAGTCATCGAATTATTGACAGATGCTATTTCACTTGGGATTTGTAACTTCGTTGTATGACTTGATTCGCAGCTAGTAGTGCTCCAGTTAAATAATGTCTATTGTTATAACCCTAATTTGCACCAGACATGCTTACCTGGCATCAGGCCATCTCAGATCCCTTCCTTACCAAAGCACTATTGAACAACTCTTCTTAAAAACATTTTTTATAAAGGCCCACGCACCCTGCTTTATTACTGCACGCGTGTACACACCCACTGACCCAAAACAACCCACGTGTACCTACAAAAGCACGAAAAAAGGAAAGTTGTCGACGGAACACACAACTTTGGGTGAGTTAACTAAACCTTCTGCCCATGCATGGTCGAGGGTTCGTCCAAATACCTAGCTTCTTCTAGCCTATAGAAAAAGGGTTAGGGGTCCCATTTGGAGGAGGAGAATTATAGTAAAGAAACTATACCCAATTGCATATTCCCTTTGTCCCAACCCTTTAGCCTTCCTTGTGCAAAGAGAAAGATAGAGCAAAGAAGTTGGAGGACATTTGAAGAGGAGCCTAGGAATAGGTTCATGGAGCAGTGGTCAACTTCATCATTGTAATTTGATTTGTTGAAGTTAATAATAAAGAAATACTTTTCCCGTTCCACTATATGAGGTTTTCATGGTTTATCATATACTTGTTTATTAAACCTCTAACCCATTAATCTATATATCAAATGCATGTGGAGTTTGTTGTTTGTTTTATGTGAATGAAGGTCAGCCTTGGGAGGAGAGTTGCAATCAAAAAGTGATCAAGCATAAGGAAGGATCTACATCAAATGCTTGAAATAAGGTATGCTCATTTGATATGTGTTTGCTTAAGAATAATGGGGATTAGGTCTGGAACGATGGTAGAAAGTAGAAATCTTTAGGTCTTTTATGCATGCATGTTTCAACCCTAAGTGATATTCCATAGAGGGATTTCCCTCCCACAATAGAATTGGCAACCATACTGGGGAGATCTCTAGGGTTCCTGAGGATATTTTTGGGCATTTTTAAGAACTGGTTTCATTTTCCTGTTTTTAAAGTTTCTGCAAAAGTCTGAGCTCACAGAGATTCTGGTCTTCCATACTAGTTATCTTTGTTTCTTTTCTTGATTGTAATTTTTGTTTTCAAGACCCACAGAGGTACACGCAGCATGTATAAGGTTTGAATGCATGTACCCGCACCCTACATTCTCACAGCCTGCATGTACACACTAGCTGAGGAGGTGAAAGTCACGTGTATGATTCCAAATTTTATTTTTTTTAAAAAGAGGCAATCATCCTCTCCCCTGTCAGAATTAGTCCTTCTCAGGGGTTTTTTGGAACTCTTTCTAGTCTTTGTTGTTTTCGGTCTATAGCTTAGGTTTTACCTCGGATTGGTTTGTTCTATGAAGTTTTCCTTGAATTGTTTTCTTTTTCTGCTTAAAGTAAGTGTCTGAGTCTTCAAGAGATTCTGGTTCTTAGTACCAGGAGTCTCTGTCTGGGCTGGTTTTCTTGGATTTTTATTTTTTCCAGAGTTTCAGATATACATGCAGACTGTATAAGGCCAACATGCATGTACACGCTCTCTGACTTTACACATCTTGCGTGCACACGCTTGTTGTGGTACTGTTAGCAGTGTACCTGTGGAGAGAATTTTTTTTGAAGGTAAAGAAGTTATCCTTTATTTTGACAACAATTATACCTCTCAGGTTTGGGTCTCTGTCATAGTGGTTAGTGTCTTAGGTTTGATCACAACAATAGCTTTCTTTTTTCATTTAGAAGTTTTCCTCAAAAAAATTATGTTATAGGGTTTTTAGACAAGTGTGAGAGTCCAATTTTAATTTTCTTATGTGTGATTTTTTAAAAGTGACTCTTTGCGATCTGCGCTTAGGCTAGAAAGTTTTCTTAGTTTTGACTTGTTGGTATTTCCTTTTTTGCTTTGTGAGCATTCAAATAAAATAAAAAAAACTTTTATTTCTGTGTTGGTTAAAAAGTGTTGTTTTGCATTAGTAACTAGGGAAAAGTATTTGCTTTCATAAGTTCTTGACAGTTTACTTAGATCATAAGTATCTCATGATCGATTGAAATCTTTCTTTGAGTTTGTTATTTAAAGATCTTAGAAAAAAATTTAAGGTTGAAAAGTTGTTTAAGAGTTAAGTGAAGTAAAGGTTTTTGTTTCCATCTTTCTGTTTATTTTTCTTTCGTCTTTCAAAACATCATTAGTTTCACTTTCATAACCTTTGACTTAAGACAAGCCATAAAAATTAACGCTAAATCTAAAATTCATTAGACCTTTTATGTTTGTAGGGTCAACCAACTAGTTTAGGGTTAGGGATTTGAATTAGGTTGGAGAGGAAACTCTTCAAGGCCATTAAAATCAAACATTAGAGTCTAAGTTAGGGAGTGTCAAAGTCCGGTATCGTGAAAGTTATTCGGGACCCCCCTCTAACACAGGGGATAAACACGAGGTCGCGTGCGGGAAGGTAGTTGAGATAACCCCTCCAAAGATGGACCAATCGTAGTGGAGAACTCATATAGAGGGCTTGTCTTGGGATTCTGTCGATTGCATTTGCCACGAAGCTTTGTGGGTCTCGAATCCATTTGAGGTCTTCAATTGTCTTTTGGACCACTTGCTTTCAATACCCTTGACAGGTTTCAGGCTCGATACCCTGCTCATTGTGGTCTACCCAACTTTCGACTGTACCCACCTGGTCACTGTTCACGCACTGGCAACCTAGTTGCCTATCTTTTTAGGGACATACACAGGTGACTGCGGGGGTATACCGCGGTACCTAGGACATACATCGGGCCATGATTTGCAGAGTATACCTAGAGGGTGCTTTCGTGTTCGAGTTTCACTTTCACCAGTAAGTTTCTCTAGTGTTTTTTGTTGTAACTGTTCTTCCAATTAGTTTAGTGTTTACTTGTTTTATCTTGTAGGGACATTTTAGTGTGTGTTTTTTTTTGAATGAATAGACATCCCTAGAGTGTATTTGATCTTCTCACACAGTGGAGGATCACAAGATCCACCAGTCATGAAGGATTCAGGGCCTATTCTGGGTTACACTAGAGCCACCCCTGCCACCACTAAGGAAAAAGCTAGACCAACAAGGGTCTTTTGAAGCGACCGGGTCACAAGAAATTGTGCTCGACCAAAATCCGGAGGAAATGATCGTTTTAGACTTTGGAGTGAAATCTCTTGGTCCACCTGAAACTCCAACCACTGATCCTTTGGCACCCATCATCGTACCGACTCACCCTTACGAGTGCCAGACAGTGTCGCATGCAGCAATGGAAACAAATGTTGTCACTCCCTCTAGGAATTCTTCAATTCCCACTACGGTTGTCACCACAAGAGAGTTTCCACCTCCTAACCCACCGTCATCAGTCTGAGCCACCATGGTCTCGACCGCCTCTACCTTGCACAGTGGTCCAATCCTGTCTTTAGCAACGGCCACAACCCCTTTCCCATCAAGTGCGACAGGCCCTCCATTCTCATACGGGATACCTAGCTCAGGTACAAGTCCTATAATTTCCTACTCCACTTCACAAAATTTAGGTCTAGGGGTAGGGAGCTCTAATGCTCCTTTGCAAGGTCACATGGAGGGAACTTCATCTCCTTCTAATGCTTTCCCTTATGGGGGAGGTCATATACCTCCTTCGTCCCCTTCACTCGGTAGCATGCATCAAAAATCCATCGGGCCACCTGCACACCATAGTTTATTTGGAGTAGGGAGTCAAGGACCGCCTTTGCATAATATGTCGGTAGGTTCAACACCATTTTATTTGTTTGGTGCATTTGGTAACAACACCTTCTCGTCAGTTGCTTTCCTGACTGGGGGCAACCCCGGTTTCGAACAACCTATTCCTATGCAGGGTACTATTCCTGCACAAGGAGCAAACCCAGGAAATTCTTCCACATCAGGGCCTTGGAATTCTTGGCAGGGATCTGTTCCTTCATCAAGAATGCCTATCTGGGGTAATTATTTTCACAGTCAATGGAACCCCAGACAAGGTACTATGCCTATCCCCATGGGATCGGCATGGGGCAACCCTTCCCAAAGTCCTCCAAATGTAATGCAAGCCCATCCATCTACGTCCTATTTTGGGAATCAGCCGATGATGTCTCCTCACACGCAGAATCCATACGCTGTCATGGCCATGGATTTTACCAGAACCCAAGCCAGCAGCCGAACTTTTCCTCGCAACCTGGTGCTAGTCAAACTCCAGGTTCCTTTTTCCCAGGTTATCATCAACAACCCAAACTACCTATCCTGGAAACCTTGCATTTTCCATACTTGACAAGGTTTTTGAATGACCCTATCTGTCACAATCCGCATTGGCCCCCTATGCCGACGAAATTTCCTTCAGACATGTTAACTCCCCAAATAAATCATTGGTTTTATTTGATTAGTAGATGATAGGTTGGTCCCTAAATTTGATTTTTAAATTTCTAGCAATAAGATTAGAGAGTCTGTTTTTCAAAATAATCCCAAAAGACATGTTGGTTTTGGTTC
>ML776697.1:2884336-2896239 GCA_009831015.1 Picea engelmannii
CCATTCATATATGTCTATATGTGATTCTGCTGGTATAAGAATTATTTCTTCATTCATCGCTTATTTGCCAACTCCCTGAACATTTGTGGTTGAAATCCTTGTCCATATTGATGTGTTTATGCATGATTTGAGTGAAAATTGATCCAATCATCCGACTTGTTCCAAATTCACACTTTATTTAGAAAATTACTTCAAAAACAGTTAGTTACCAGGCATCTCTGACTCACAGCCTAGGAGAGTTTCCTGGAGTGATAACAAGACATACCAAAGTTCGAAGCGAAGCTGAACAAAGATCTAGGCGATCATGTGACTACCTTCCACCTTTGGTGCTCATCTAACTCGTTGAAAGACGACTCTATATAGTTGCGATTGTTTCAACGTACTCTCATTGGGAGTGTCGGGATATGGTACATTGAGCTCGACCACTCAAGATACTCTTCCTTTGGCGAATTGGCAATGGCCTTCCTAAACCATTTCCAATTACCTGTGAGATACGACGCTGGCACAGAATTGATAGAAAATTTTGCACAGACAAAAGAGGACCATATCTCTGATCACATCCAAGAATGGATACGCTGGAAGAGTTTAATTAAGGTACCAGTCCCACTAGCATTCCTACTCGAGTGGTTCCTTAATTCTTTAGTCCCACAGTTATCCAAAGATGTCGATACTTCAGGAGTGTTTTTTGAAGAAGACGCCATCATGAGAGCTTAACAACTTGAGCTCATCTATTCTCAGTCTGGTTTATTATACGAGATCTTCCCAGATGTGCCATGCTCAATACTTGATAAAACCAGATAGAGAGTTGGACCACATGCCAATGGTATTGTTGGTTCAACACAAACAAATCCCACTGAGCAACTGATGAAGCAGTTGCAACAATTGTCTATACAACACACAACAGCCAGCCAAACTACTGTTTTGGCTGCTCCCCCTACTAAAATGTCGTATGTACACACAGTGTAATCGACAAATCCAAGGGCCACCCAGTAGCCTGAAGGAAAGAAAAAAAAATGAAAGAAGGGTAAGGGGGATAAGAAACCCACTGATAATGTTGGCGGGGGAAACACTGAGAAATGAAAGGCGAGGTATCTATGAAACCTGTGTGCGGAAGACCACCCGACCCACCTATGTCCCCAACTTGCAGAGGCCCAAATGTTTGTGACACAGCAACAGCGTTTTGTGTTAACCAATCCATTTCAGCATCGACAAAACCTAACCCAAGCCTCTACAAGCATAGAAGGGGGCAGTCAAGGACCCTCTCCATCTTTGAACAATCCCGCATCCGCGAATGTACATATGATGAAGGGTGATTCTTTTATATCGACTAGAGCACATGACTACATTAAACCAAGCACTTCTGAGAAGGGAAAAGAAGTCAAAATCTCATATCTTCCTCTACAGATTGAGAAGACTTTGGGTGAAATAATGACACACATCCCAAAAGGCGCATTCAAGAAAGCTTCTCACAACTCGAACGCAAGGGCCACCCAGAACTATTCTATGGTGGAGGATTTGTCTCAAACCCCTTGTGCGATGTCTACTTTGGAGGTCCTTTAAAGCTGCCCTTCTCAAAGGAAAGCTTTGTTAAACTCTTTAGGATCTACTGAGACTTGTAATCCAAGTACCATCATGCTAGATACAACTGAATTAAAACCGCATCTGCCTTACCACGTAGTGTTTCAGATAGTGGTGGCTCACCCCACGAAAACTTTTACTCGCAATATTTTTTGCACGGTGGTTGATGAGGGTGCCTCGAAATGGATTATGTCATTGGCATGTTGGAAGGCCTTTGGCCAGCCCGTTTTTTCTCCGTCACCTACTCTTCTCACTATTTTCAACGGTCGTTCATTCCGACCACATGGTATCATTCCCTCCTTTCCCATGCAATTAGGAGGAAAGACCATGTGCATTGAGGTAGAAGTAGTCGATGTGTCCCTCAACTACAATCTCTTTTTAGGAAGGAGTTGGACTTATGCCATGCAAGCAGTGGTTGCTACAGTTTTTTGGGTCTTGTTGTTTCCACACGAAGACTGGATTGTAACCATTGATCAATTGTCTTTCTCCAGACCTGACTCTTCATTGGGGATGTCTATGGTCTCGATGATCGATAATCCTCAACTAGACATAGTCAACATAGGGGTTGGTTTGTGCCCATATTTGATGGGTACCTTTGATTACCCACCCCCTCAAGGCGATGTCAAGTTCATATCCAACCACCATAAGGTTAAGATTTTCCAAGTTTCGTCATTTCGCACGACTTACTTCACCGATTTGTGGATACTTCCTTCCCCATAGGCCTCGATGGAGGGGAAAGGGCACCCGGGCATGTCCATGCCCTTGTTCACAGCTGAAGTAGCATACTCTTTAGTCCAGCAAACTTCAGCCAACCCAGATCCAACTCCTGCACAAGAGTTTGATCCGCTTCTAGAGCCTATTTGGGCTCAAGGTTCTCTCACTAACACTGATTTGTTAGACTTATTCTTGCCCTCTGACAAAGCAGTAATTGAAGCAATGACTAGTCTAGATAAACCCTGGGATGATATTCATCATAGATCATACTTCCTCCCAGATTTAAGTAAAATCGAGGCCGGAGAATTCACCTTGACTATGACTGGAGATAGGTCTTGTCCTATTAATCCCTTAGCTACACATGAGGTCTATGTTGAGAGTAATATGGCAACCAGCGTTGAAACCATACCGATCAATATCTCCAGAACCCCTTGTGTCATGGAGAATGTTTTCATCGGAGCTGGTTGTTCCCCCAGAGAGATTCAAATCTACACAGATCTATTTAAAGAATTCCATGACGTTTTTGCCTGGTCTTACGAGGTAATGCCAGGCATCGATCCAAAAATAGTCTAACATGAAATCACAACTTATCCAGATGCCAAGCTTGTCCAGCATAAGCTTCATCCAGTTAACCCCAGGAAAGCAACAGCGATTAAGGTTGAAGTTGAGAAACTGCTAAAGGCTAGTTTTATCTATCCTATCCATTTGACCCAATGGGTATCAAACCCCATGCCGATCAATAAAAAACAAGGCACAATTCACGATTCGTGTATGTACAGACTTCTTTGATTTGAACAAGGCCTGTCCCAAAGATAATTTTCCCACACCTTTCATCGACCAGATAATTGATGAATGTGCGGGTTGCGAGGCCTTCTCTTTCATGGACAGTTTTTTCGGATATAACCAAATACAAATCAAACCCGAAGACCAGCACAAAATTGCATTCATCTGTCCATGGGGTACATTCACATATCGTAAGATGCCTTTTGGTCTCAAAAATGCTGGAGCGACCTTTCAGTGGGCCATGTCTTTTTCTTTCCATGACCCCAAGTATATAGTTGAGGCCTATTTAGATGATTTAGCATCTCGATCTCACAAGAGAATGGATCATCCCACACACCTCTGACTCATCTTTGAGCGTTGTCACCACTTTCGGATTCACTTGAATCAAAACAAGTGCAGCTTTTGTGTAACATCAAGACACTTGTTAGGTTTAATAATATCAACAACAGGGATCATGGTCGATCCTCTCAAGGTTGAGGAAATAATTCAGTTGCCTCCCCCATGCACAATTCTTCAACTTTAGAGTCTACAGGGCAAGGAAAACTTTTTAAGACGTTTCATCGCCAATTATGCTGAGATAAGAAAGGGATTTATGAACTTACTGAAGAAAGACATTCCTTTTCATTGGGACAATGCCACCCAACGCTCTTTCGATGCGTTGAAACATGCCCTCACGACTTCCCCTCTTCTTCGGCCACCTAACTATAAAAAGGATTTCTTATTATACCTGGCTGCAATAAAGTCAACCATTGGAATGGTCTTATATTAGGAGGATGACCTGTTCTCAGAATATGTGATTTATTACCTGAGCCGAGGCCTCGTAGGATCGGAACTCAATTATTGTCATATCGAAAAACTTGCGGTGGCAGCAGTTCATGTTGTTCAATGGTTTTGTCATTATGTTCTGTTTCGCAAGACCACCATCATTGTTGTTGTAAATCCATTATAATACATGTTGACACGATGGGTAATAGGCGGAATCCATTCCAGGAGTTTGACTTAGATTTCGTTTCAACGAAATCCAAAAAGTCACTGGTCTTCGCAGAACTTATTTCAGAACTTTCGGTTGAGTCAAGTGATATTGTGCCTGAAGAGTCACCTATCAGAGGAGATATGTTTTTTATCACCTCTTTGGATCCCTGGTATGGATATATACTTATCTATCTCCAGACTTTGAAGTTCCCCACCTCTTCTTCTCATGATGAGCGTCGACGCATATGTCATCAAGCTAAGAATTATCTCATACTCGATGATACTTTGTATCGGAGAGGTGTAGAATGCATCCTGTGTTGATGTCTCACTCACGAAGAAGCAATTATCATGCTTAAGGATTGCCATACTGGAGCCTGTGGCGGTCATTTGTCTGGGTTGGAAATAGCGAAAAAGATTCTACAAGAAGGTTACTTCTAGCCGACACTAATGAAAGATTGTATCGAATCGGTCAAGAAGTGACACCCATGCCAGATCTTCTCTCGGAAGATGAGGGCACAACCCGCTCTCATGTTTCTTGTCATCATAATTGGTCCCTTCACCAAGTGGGGAATTGATTACACTACATGCAAGCCTCCTTCAGCAAGGGGGCACTGTTACATCATTGTAGTCGTCGACTACTTCACGATGTGGGTCGAAGCTATGCCAACGTTTAAAAATGATGCAGAGACTGCAACTCTCTTTTTATTCAACCAGATAATAGCAAGGTTCGACGTCCCGAGGGAGATTGTCACTAACCATGGCAGTCACTTTCAGAACCAGATGATGACCAAGTTAACGTCAAAGCTCGGGTTATGGCAAGAACATTCGTCACCCTACTACCCCCAAGAAAATGGTCAAGTAGAAGCTGTGAATAAATCTCTCAAGACCATCCTACAATGAATGATCAACTCAGCCAAGTCAAATTGGCATTTGATGTTATACTCGGCATTATGGGCTTACTGAACATTTGTTAAGACTGCAACCAGTTTCTCACCTTTTCAACTCGTTTACAGGCTGGAAGCAGTCTTACCTATCGAATGTCAGATCCCGTCCCTAAAGTTGGCAGTACAATTATTCCTAGACACTTCTCCACTTGAAGAACGGTTATTATACCTGGAGAAACTCAATGAGCAGCGTCGTGATGTGGCCCTAGCCAACGAGGCTCACAAACATAAAGTCAAGTGTCAGTATGATAGGTTCATTCATCCTCAGATTTTCACTGAAGGCGACCTTGTCCTGGTCTACAACCAAGATAAGGACCCCCTAAGGGCAGGAAAATTCAAACTAATGTGGTTCGGACCTTTCATCATAAAAGAGGTTCTTAGGAAGGGTGCTTATCATCTAGTTTACTTTGAAGGGAATGCGTTGGCAGAGCCTAGAAATGGACTCTACCTCGAGAAGTATTACTCATAGTCAGGTCACCATGGGTAACTTATTGTAACATATGTATAGTCTTTGTAATATTACATTCTAGTTTCTTTTAGTGTTATGGACGGGTTGTTTTTGATGTATCTTTCATCACTATGGCAGATGTTAAGTGAATCCGAGGTGTTCATTGGGTACGAAGACAGTGCTAGCCGGCACACTCAGAGGCTTGCCTCTGTAGCTTGGGTAATTTTTTCACCTCGAGGCCAATTATTATCTTCCGGAGGCATATGCTTAGGTGACACCACAAATAATGTCACCGAGTATAGTGCAGTTATTGAGTTTCTTCATGACACCTTGTCATTTGGTATCTCTCATCTATGGTTCTATCTCGATGCTCAGCTGGTTGTGTCTCAGTTAAATAGAGTCTACCGTGTTCATGATCTGACTTTACACCGACTATTCCTTAGGGTACGTCTCTTAGAATGAATCTTTGATTATATTACATATTTTCATGTTCCTAAGAGTTTAAACCAAATTACAAATACCCTAGCTAATCAAATTTTAGATTGGCATCTTGCACACATATGAAAGGACATACACATAAACATGTAAATACATTTTTTGCAAAAATAATCCATAAGCCACGAAAAAGACATAAAAATACATATATAACATCATAGTCACCAGAGTACATAGGTGGACGCAAGCGCCTCAAAAATATGACCAATAATGAGTCACGGGGATTATGCCTTCAAAACATATACACAAGTAGTGCTCTAGGCACATGAAAAGTCTAACTAAGGTCATGGCCTGTGGGCCCTATTGTACTGATCTATGGCATTTGCCAAATGATGAAACAATCGGACCCACGTTCGTGGTGCCCCCACTACATGAGGCTGCATAGATGGTGGAAAGTCCTCAATCTCTACCATAGGGACCATGCGAGTGAGTGCAGTAAAGTTTCGCTCGACTTGTCTCAACACCCTCTCAGCCTCCCCGGCTGGAAGATCTCCTGCTGCTACTGGTCTCCCTATGGCGGCAGGTGTGATCCCTGGCTGAGGACTATGCATGTTCCTTACATAGTCCGCAGGTCGCACCGGTCCCACATCTTCACACAACAAACACATATCCGTCAAATACTCTAGTATAAAAAAAAATGATATATAACAAAAGAAACATAAAAATTACATATGTTTCACAAAAACAAAAAACAACAAAACAATGAAGTAAACTTACCCATCTCTCCTCGCTCCTCACCAGGAGGTACTAGTATCTCAGGGTCTCTCGAGAAATCAATCCCAGCATAGGGGTAATCCTCTATGACTGGGATTTGTTGCAACAGCCAAGCGAAGAAATCATCGTCGAAGGACTTGTTGGTCTTTCCACTACCCTGTCGTGGCAGTAGCACTTCTCATCTACAAACTACAGGAAGAGAGGCCTGGTGTCCTCGTACCACTACTCAAGGACTGAAGCTCGGGACTCTTTCAAAGAAGAAAGAGCATAGAATGGTCCCAAACCCAAAGTTCCTCTGTGTTCGCAACCGACAATCTGTCAGTTGGCTCTTCATACAATATAACAATGTCATGCTCCAGTCAAATATTTGTGCATTTAAGCACTGGACAACACAGTTCATCTATGCACGGGACGCCTGATGTAGAGCCACAGAACTAGTTATTTTCCCAATAAGAAACACAATTGCTTGTAGTGATAAGTCAGTAATCTTTCTTATGGGAATCTGTGAGCTCGAGCGGCTTGTACCAGCCTCATAGTACAGTCCTATCAATTCCGCTATGTTATGTGCCCCAAAGGAAATGTCCGGAAGTTGACTGGTTCCCCTCTCCTGGAGAGGCCATTCAAAAAGTATATATCTTCTATCATGGGCACCATTGACTACCCCTCTAACATAAACGCTTTAGAATCTGGATGCAAGTAATCAACCAAGGCATTCAGTAGCCTAGGTTGTGCTCGCATAAAAGGACACAAGAAGAAATTGAGAAACCCACATTACATTAAGGCAGCCACAACATTGGGGTCTTCCCCGACCAACTCACTTACCTCCTCATGCTCTCTTTCTCTCCAATGAACATACATCCTGCAAAACATCAAGGTTCAGGAGGGTTAACCCTTGTTTTTTAATATTTTTTCATTCAATAAGGGGGTCCACGTGGGTTGTAATACTAACAGTTGCGTGTACATGCGTGCAGAGTTTACTCTGCCTGAATGTACACACGACATGTCTTGAGACAACCCGTGTGAACCTAGGGTCGACCTTTTGAAGGTCGAGGCCCCCCAAAAAAATGGAACCCAAAGAAAAAATAAAGACTTCAAATGAAAGATAAGAGACTTTGTACTTACTTGGTCCAGACAGATGGTCATTTCGTCCACTATAGCTCCCAGAATCACCACTTTTATCAAAGGGGGTTTTTTGGCTCCAGAGTCAATTTCCAAATCAGCAATGGTGATAATGAGCTGTCAGCTTCTATTTATAGACTTTTTGGCCTCTTTTTGTCACTTTTTTCCCCCCCCAATCATTTTCTTTAAAACGAAAACCATTTAGAGTGATTCAGGAGTTGTATTCGAGGGGTATGATCAGGTATCGGGACAATTTCTTTTGGATTTTTGGGTAACTTTTTACGGTCCGTGAAAAAATCTCAGATGATCAACTTGAGCATATAGGTTAGGTTTCTACCCTGACTTTTGTATCTCATTGTCTTTATCCCTTTTCCATAGGATCGATCCCATCAAGTTGTGACATGGAACCATCATTGTTGCTTTAGAAGTGTCACGAGTTGGTGGTAGAGCTTACCAGAACATGGATGCCCTAGGTA
This sequence comes from Picea engelmannii, assembly GCA_009831015.1. Lineage (NCBI taxonomy): Eukaryota > Viridiplantae > Streptophyta > Pinopsida > Pinales > Pinaceae > Picea > Picea engelmannii. Next base: position 2,892,580 of record ML776697.1, read on the forward strand.
GATCCTGGTTGCATTATGGTGTCCATGCTGTCTCTAATAACTGCAGGCTCGGGAGTCCTTGTTGTTTTTCCTAATTACGATTTTGAGCCTCATTTGCATGATTCCTTTTCACTCTTGACCTCACCCTTACGACTCCCAAAAGATATAATGGGTCTTATTTTAAGCCCTTTTCAGACCCTCTAAACATGAAAAGATTGTCGAGCGATCTTGTGGTCCTTCACGCTCGTTAAACTGAAATTTGAAGTCACGTCTGTCCAGTGATAGTTTACCCATTTTTCGGTCTGGACAGTCAACTGTACGAACAACGGTATACTCTATGGAACTTCAGTTCTCTAGAAGACTACTCTCAGGTATCATTTTAAACCTTTTTCGGGCCTGAGGGACTAAATTTATGAAAAAGGAACCCCCACGAATTCCATAGTTAAGCTCTTTTTAGACTCCATAAAATTGAAAAGATCGTCGAGTGACCTTATTCTTTCACACTCGTTAAAATGGTCCAGAAGAATATTCCTGACGGAGTCCATAGTTAAGATTTTTTCAGACTCCTTAAAAATGAAAAAATGGTCGAGTGATCTTGTCTTTATCACACTCATTAAAATGGTTTTGAATAGACGTCTTGTCGGTGCTAGTTTACCCCTTTTTCGAACCGACTAGACTATCTTCGAAAAAGGTACCCCAATGGAGTCTCCTTTTATGTTTTTTCAGACACTCTAAATATCAAAAACCACCGAGCTTACCTTCTCTGGTCTCGTTAAACTTACATTGAAGGACGTTTCCATTGTGTGTTTTGTTAACCACATTTGCATACCTACGTCTTTGGTCTAAATGTTGGCTCCATGTTGCTCTCAACTGAACCATCTAAAGTATACCTTATACGCAAGCCTTGTAGCACTTTGCCTCTGCGTCTTGACACCTTTGGCCCCTGGAGGATTTTTCCCGAGTGTCATCGTTCTAAACATCAGCCTTGTCCTTACACCTTGAACTTGTATGTTTGTAACACCCGTTCCTCCATTGTAACGTAACATTCTTTTATTATTTTTTTCTACAATCATTGAAAAGACAAAAAGGAAAAAATCAAATATACCCCAAAAAGAGGAAGGGAAAAGTATTTTCTTTATTGGCAGCACAATAAGTCACCCTTGGATAAAGAACATATGTTCATTTGTTCGTCAAACTCTGGGATTTAATATGACATTAGGAAGATGTTCTCGCTACATAGATTTGTGTCCTCCTCTGTTTGGTTATTATTCCAAACATATGGAGAGTTTGTGTTTCCTCCTGCCTCGTAAACTTATGATTAATGCCATGCTGCTTGAGTTTCATCATTTGTCGTGTTGTTGTCCAAGGGAAGTTTTTACCAAGCTTGAGTCGGCCCCTCTGCAGTTTGTCTCTTGCCCTCATACCCGACCATCCTGAACATCCAATCATGTCTTTGTTCGAAATCAATGAAGCCTTCAGTCTAATCATCAAAATTATCCAGTCCATGACCGACGAGTCGTCGAATACCTCTGGGTAGTGAAGTCATACACTCATATTACACTCCTACCCGAATTTTGAAGATTTTGAAGTTGTTTCTCGAGCTCTGAAGACCTCATCTCCAGCCATGAGAAGAAGATGGATACTATACATGTTTATCTTTTTGATTTCGAGATGTAGCTCCACTGTGTATTGTTCACGGCTACACTTTATAGAGTTATATGGCATGGATTTACAATGTATTTGATTGGTAGCCATGATTTTATTTTATCCCGAGCATGGGTATGCCTGCCTCGGTGAGACAATTGTTATTTTTTGCAGACGGCGCCTCTCGATTTTTGGTCCCTGGGCTCACTTGTTCGGCACACCAGTAAATATTGTTAATGTATTTCGGCCATCAGATGCTCTTCTGACCTCACACATTAGGGGGCATCTGTTATAACCCTAATTTTCACCACACATGCTTACCTGGCATCAGGCCATCTCATATCCTTTCTTTGCCAAAGAATTGTTGAACAACTCTTCTTAAAAACACTTTTTATAAAGGCCCACACACCCTGCTCTATTACTACACGCGCGTACACACCCGCTAACCCAAAACAGCCCGCGTGTACCTACAAAAGCACAGAAAAAGGAAAGTTGTCGACGGAACACACAACTTTGGGTGAGTTAACTAAACCTTATGGCTATGCATGGCTGAGGGTTCGTCCAAATACATAGCTTCTTCTAGCCTATGAAACAAGGGTTAGGGGTCCCATTTGGAGGAGGCTAATTATAGTAAAGAAATTATACCCAATTGGATATTCCCTTCGTCCCAACCCTTTAGCCTTCCTTGTGCAAAGATTAAGATAGAGCAAAGAAGTTGGAGGACATTTGAAGAGGAGCCCAGGACCAGGTTCATGGAGCAGCGGTCGGCTTCATCATTGTAAGTTGATTTGTTGAAGTTAATAATAAAGAAATACTTTTCCCATCCCACTATATGAGGTTTTCATGGTTTATCGTATACTTGTTTATTAAATCTCTAACCCATTAATCTATATATCAAATGCATGTGGAGTTTGTTGTTTGTTTTATGTGAATGCAGGTCAGCCTTGGGAGGGGAGCTGCAATCAAAAAGCGATCAAGCATAAGGAAGGATATACATCAAACGCCCAAAATAAGGTATGCTCATTTGATATGTGTTTTCTTAAGAATAATGGGGATTAGGTCTAGGACGACGGTAGAAAGTAGAAATCTTTAGGTCTTTTCTGCATGCATGTTTCAACCCTAAGTGCTAGTCTGTAGAGGAATTTCCCTCTCACAACATCTATATTATCTGAAGTCCTACTTTGTTACAGGTATATCTATGAATTCACCTCGTGGAACGTTATTTTGATTATATCGAATATCAACACATTCCTAGATGTCTAAATACATTAACTGATGCTCTAGCTAATTATGTGTTAGACAGACATTTGAGACATTTATAAATCCAATCACACATTACACATTGTAAATATAAGCAGAGTAAGCCGGTAGAAGCCTCATGTATATATATAATGATAAAATGTTTTAAAAAAATGTTTTCCATCCAAGGACCAAAATATCAAAATATGAAGCCCATGGCTTCTACAAAATATCATCATGGATGCTACTCACGGTAGCATACTACTACCCATGCCTCCTTGTGAAGTAAATGACTAAGTGAGTCGGGCATGCCTACAGTATGGCGTTGATAACACCTTAGGATCTCATCGATCAAGATGTCGGGAATGCTTGTTGTCATACCCTCTACGTTCTTCTCCATTGCCTCATAGTCGCCAGCATCCCACCCTGCTACTACACCTGCCTCTCATCATCTCTGGATTGGAGATGTGTCCGGAGGCCGGTGTGGCCCTACATTTGCATGGTCAAAAAATTTTGATTAGTCTTTAGATGGAAAACACAAAAACAAAAAACATCTTATATCTTAAAAATCCACAAAAACATTATAAAGAAAAAAATGTCTTTCTTACCTAGATTTCCCCACTGAAATCCCTCAGGGAGAACCAAGTCGGGATCACCTTGAAAATCCAGGCCAACATACGCATAATCATAAAAAGTCAAAATTTGGGGCCTTAACCAATCAAAAAATGCATCATTGTACTTGACAATGGGGCATGCTACATGTCATGCCATAAGGTCGCACCACCGTTTCATTCTTGG
>ML776697.1:2910841-2925192 GCA_009831015.1 Picea engelmannii
AAATGAAAATGTCTCCTTGGTATATATAGGAGACTAGGAGGTATAATTACAACTAATGGCCTAAAGCCGACATAAATAAAATAACATTACTAATATAATATGCCCCAATTAAGGGGTAATGAGCCAATATTATGGCTTAACACTAGCAAAATATCTTGGAGATATTCATTAATTGCTAATTGTTACCTGGAAACCACTCATTATTTAGGAAATTGTTGTAACCACTGTGGATTTATTGAATCCGTAAGCGAGTTTATTTAGATAATTATTATTTGTAGTTTCCATTAAGTTTATGTATAAAAGAGAGAACTCTCTTCGTTGTTGGAGGAGGACTCTTAAAGCAATGTTTGAATGACAATGGAATAACGTATAATTATTAATTTATTATTTTAATTGTAGTTTTATAATTTTCGCAGTGTGTGATTTAATTAATTAATTTTGTTTATTTATTTTACATATTTATAATATATTGATTTCCTTTAATTAGGTTAATTAATTTAATTAATGTTTCACATGTAATTAGTGTTCATATAAAATAATATTAGTACTTTGTTCTATGGAAGGATGGCCCAATCCAATATAACAGAGTGTTGTAGAGTGTTGTAGGTAGTTTTATTTAATTTTTGGTTGTCTAAATTAATTATGCAATTAGTCATTCATGCAGGAGTGTATTTAATTATGCAATTAGTCATTCATGTGGGATTGTATTTGTTTATGCAACTGATCATTCATGTGGGATTGCATATTGGGTTTTCATTCTTTAATTCTTCTTTTTGGAATAAATGTGATGAACATAATGGTTATGTTTGTTGGTCTAAGTAACGACAATTGTAACACCCCCAATTTTAAACCCTATGAACTAGAATGCATTATTTAAATGTGACTTAGGTTGGTGAGCCGGTAAAGTTTGAAAGGGGTTGGAGTGCCTATATATAATGCATCGTTTGTTGTAAGACTAGCAAGGACAAGAGATAGGGGGCTATGATTCCACGAGAGAGGAGGATAAAGGGGATAAGTCTTTTATTATATTTTATTTACCCATCTTGGTTTTAATTGAAAAATGTGGCTACATGATATTATTTGGGGAGAGGCCATGTGGTTCTTGAATTCATGTAATTGTATAAACACCTATTTGGGTTGTTTGGGGGTTCACTCATTCACTCTCCCACTCTATAATTCTATTCATTCATTCATTCATTATTCTCATCCTCGTTCTTACTAATTTTTGCGCTCTTAGTCTAATCATGGAAACAGATGGTTGGAGGTAGATAGTTGTTGCTATATGGTTTTGAAGAATTACTAATCATTTAAGGAGGGAATGGATTCATGTGTGCATGAGATTGATGGTAGTTTTGAAAGAACTGTCCACAACTGAGAATCCTTGGAGTTTATAGCATAGAGATTTCCTAACCAATAGAGCTGGAGACCTAGAGAGAAATGGAATAGCCTAAGGGAATACATGGAATAGAAAGGGGTTCATTTATTTTGTTTGTACGGGCTGGAGGGAAATAGATTTGGAAATTAGGATTGTTGTGTGGTTGGGAAAACACAAGAGCTTGTTATCTAATTGGTATGTTTTTTTGTAGATTTGACCTAGGACCTGTCCTTGTGGATTCATAGCCATGGCTTGGGGGTGAAACTATTGTTGAGAGTGAATGAGAAACAGTGTCTATGGTTGGGAGGAACTTCCTTGGTTTGCAACCATTTGGTGAATGTTTAATTAAAAAGATAAGTTATCTTTGTGTTTTCTTTATAATGTATATTCATTGTGTATTATTATCTTTGATATATGTATTTATGTATGCATGGTTGTTGGTTATTATTTTTTCATGGAACATTATTCTTTTCTTGGATGGTGTAGCATGAATCTTGATTATTGCATGTGTGGTTATTTCATTCTTTCATGCTTATTCTCGAATTAATTATTATCAAAATTCAAAATCAGTTTTAGAACTGCGATTTGGAGTAGCGTGGCCAACTAATTGGTGGTTGGATACATCACAAATTGGTATCAGAGATTTTGGTTCAAACACCAGACTAGTATGGGATAGAACGAGTGTGCATTTTGGAAATTCATTATTGCATACTTCGATCTGAGTGAATTTGGGGAAAAATGGAAATATTAGAGAGAAAAATCCTTGAATTGGTGGGTAGATTCGAGTTTGAAATCATTCGGAATTGTATTAGAATTTAATGGATTCGATCTGTAGAGTTGCATATCCGAACTTGACCTGGAAGATCGAAAAAATAGTATTTTAATGGTCATTTTAGCATGGTTAGGAGTTCATAGAATCAATGACCAAGATCTGTTCAATCTCCAAATCAATGGCCGAGATTCTATGTGATAAATTTAAAAATTGATAAAGTTTCAAAGTTTGGCAAAGTTACCAGATCAACGACCAAGATTCATTTCATTAGTTTGAAAAATGAGGAAGATCAATGGTCCATATTCATTTTTGGTTGTTTGGGAAGTCATAGAATATTAACAGTCAATATCATCTTGTATGGGAGATCAACGACCCAGATTCACCTGGGTTTTGGCCGAAACTATCTAATTCTTGAAGTTTTCCAATAGAGATCATCGACAGTTGATGGTCGAGGATCGACATCTTTGGAAAAGTATTGAAGTTCATACAAAATACATCTTCGATCACCAATGGCCGATGGTTTTGGATTGATGATTTTGGTGAAGTATTTTCTAGCAAGAAATAACCCCCCTTTAAATACACTAGGGTTTACAATGTAGGCAGAGTGAATAACCGTCTAAAAGCTAATTAATTCTCAATACTATCCCAAACATACCAAAACTAATATAAATAAATCAAAGAGAAGAGATCGGGTAACTATACCTCTAATCCCACATCTGGTGATGATTTTTGCACTCTTGGAAGTTCCATTGACTGGACACCTCCTCCCAAGGTTGACCTGCATCCAAAGATTGACAAACAAATAACTACAAGCATGTTATTCCATATATAAGTTAGGGTTAGAGGTTAGAATTTCAAGCATAAATCAAATAAAAGTACTCAAGACACCATGATTTGGGACAGGAAAAGTGTAATTCTTTTATTCATAACACAAAGATTATACCTTTACAATCTGAGTCGTCCATCGTTCCGCGAACCTAGTTCGGGATCCTCTTCACCATGCTCCAAGTGAACCTTGTATGAAATTCTCCTCTCAACCTTCTTATCTCTTCTATGGAAGGGAATGGGTTAAATGGAGGAAGAAGGGGCTAATGAGGGAATGTTGAGGCAATTTCTCACAAAAGGCGGCAATATCTTGGGCAAGGAAGGGAAGTGAAATCAGGAAGAGTTTCATTGTTCTTATGCTTAGGTATGAAATGATACCCCAACAAATCCTTTTATATGACAAAAGGATGGTTATTTGGTTGGGTGATGGTCTATAGTAGGTGGATTAGTTGGGAAACCTCCAGTAGCCCGTGAATTTCAACGAATTCCTTGCAACTTTTTATTTTTTTCAAATTTTGCAAGCATAAGCGGGATGTAATGGTGCAACATGTTTATGTACACTAGTTGTAGTGGTGAAAAAAGTGTATGTACGCGGGAAGTAATGGTGCAAGGCACGTACATCTTCTAAAAATTGGTTTTTAAAGAAGACTTTCTCAGCAGTGCTTTGGCAAAAAAATACAAGTAAGAGGGCCAAGGCCATGTATGCATGTGTAGGGAAATTTATGGCTATAACAGATGCCCCTTAATGTGTGAGGTCGGAAGAGAAACTAATGGCCAAAATACATTATAATATATTCACCAATGTATGAAATCAAGTGAGCTCGAGATAAGATTTTGGGAGGTGCCATCTGCAAAACAAAAATTGTCTCTCCTAGATAGGAATAACCATGCTTGGGATGAAATAAATCATGGTTGCCAATAAAATGAACTGCATATATATGTCATATAACTATATAAACTGTAGTCGTGAGCAATACACAACGGGTCTACATCTCAAAATAAATCAAAGATATACAAATACAATATCCATCTTCAAGAATCCAGTGACACCTGATGGTTGGAGATGAGGCCTTCAAAGCTCGAGGAACAACTTCAAGATCTTCAAAACTTAGGTAGGAGTACAATAGGAGTGTATAACTCACTACCCTGAGGTCTTCGACGACTCATCAGGAAAAGACATGAGGATCTTGATGATCAAGCAGAGAACTTCGTCGATTTTGAATTAGAACTTGACTGGACTCTTGGGATGGCCGACTCATGAGGTCAAGAGACAAGTTGCATAAAGGCCAAATCAGGTTGGGTGAAACTTCCCTCGGACCAAAGCATGAAAGATGATCAGACACAAGCAACATGAAATTGACATCATTTTATGATGCAGGAGGCAACACAAACTCTCCATGTGTTTGGAAGAGTAACCAAACAGAGGAGGATACAACTCTATGTAGTGAGAACAGCTTCTTAAGGTCATACTAGATCTCAATGTTTGATGAACAAATGGAAGGATGTTCTTTTTCCAAAGGAGACTCTTTGTGCTGCCGAAAAAATAATATGTATTTCCCATCCCCTCTTTTTGGGATATTTTATTTTTTTGTCTTTTCCAATTTTTTAAGAGCTTGAAAAAGAATAAAATAATTCTACGTTACAAAGGAGGAACGAGTGTCAAAAGCAAGCATTCTAGTTCCAAGCGCAAGAAACACACTAATGCTCAGATCAAGGAGACATTTGCAAGAAAAGGGCAGTCGAGGAAAATTCCTCCATGGGTCAAGGTGTCACATCACAGAGGCAAAGTGCTACAAGGCTTGTATATAAGACATGCTTCAAAGGTTCAATTGAGAGAAACATGGAGTTGGCATTAGGCCAAAGATGCAGAGACACAAATGTGATTAAGAAAGACACAATGAAACCCCCTTCAATGCAATTTTAACGAGCCCAGAGAAGGTAAGCTCGGTAGTATTTTCACATTTAGAGAGTTTGAAAAAACATAAAAGAAGACTCCATGGAGTACCTTTTTTGGAGATAGTCTAGTCGGTTTGAAAAATGGGTAAAATAGCACCAAAAAGACGATTATTCAAAACCATTTTAATGAGTGTGACAAAGACAAGATCACTCGGCAATCTTTTCAATTTTAAGGAGTCTAAAAGGAGCTTAACTATGGACTCACAACCTTCTTCTGAGTTTAGTCTCCTTAGCCCGAAAAAGTATAAAATTTACTAAGGAGAACTCTCCTGGCGAGACAAATCTCCTAAGGAATACCTTTTTCCGCTATAATCTACAGGATAGAAAAAGGGTTAAACTCATGCCAGTAGATGTTCTTATGGGCCAATTTAACGAGTGTGAAGGAACAAGGTCACTTGACGATCTTTTAAATTTTAGGGAGTATGAAAAGAGCTTAACTATGGACTCCATGGGGGTTCCTTTTTCGTAAGTAATCTCCAAGGCCCAAAAAAGGTGATAAACCAAAAACAAGGAGATTTAGTCCCTCGGGCCTGAAAAAGGGTTAAACTTACACCTGAGAATACTCTTCTATCAAACCGAAGTTCCTAGAGCATACCTTTATTCATGAAATTGACCGTCCGAACCGAAAAAGGGGTAAACTACCACCAGACAGATGTGCCTTCAAATTTAAGTTTGGAAAGTGTGAAGGGAAACAAGATCTCTCGGAAATATTGTCATTTTTAGAGAGTCTGAAATGGGTTTAAAGAAGACTCCGTGGGGCTACTCTTCTCAGCTAATATAGACAAGATCGAAAATCATAAATACAGTCTCATAGAATGCTGCTTTTGAATTGTAAAGTGAGCTTGAAAGACAACAAAGCGTGATCATTTAGGAGTCCCAAGGCTGAGGACATGAATGATGGTGCATTAAACAAATGAGGCTCAATCTCTTAATCATGACAGGACCTATCAAGGACTCATGATCCTATAGTCATTATTAACAGCTTGAACGCCAAAATGCAATAAGGATCTACCTAGGGCATCCATGTAAAGGTAGGCTCTCCACCTAATAACGAAACTTCTATAAAAATAGTGAAGGTTCTGTGTCACACTTTTGTAGGGTTGATCCTACGGCAAAGCAGAAAAGACAAAGAGATGCAGAAAGTGGAGGTGAAACCCTAACTTATATGAAAAAATTTGGAAAAAACATCATTTACCAAAGGATAACAAAAGTGACCCATCCCCAAAAGGTTACCAAACCAAAAGAAAAAGTGTATCATAACATCCAATAAGAAACTCGAGATCTAAATCAAGTGATCATCAAGCCAGGACAAATGACAAAGGGGGTCAAAAAGTGGCAAAAAAGGCGAAAAAAGTCTATAAATAGAAGCTGACAACTCATTTTCAACATCGCAGTTTGACAAATACCCAAAAAGAGAAAACACCGCTTTGCTAAAGAAGTTGATTATGGGAGCTTCAGTGGACAAAACGAACTTCCGCTTGGACCAAGTAAGTACAAATGCATCGCTCTTGCATTTCAATTAGTCTTTTATGCATTTATTTTTGTTTTTGAGGGGGCACACTCCCCTAAAACGAGAGGCTCTGTGTGTACACGGGTTTTCCAAGGACATCCCATGTATGTACTCAAGCAAAAAACACTATGCTCGCGTACATACGCGACTGAGGCAAAAATAGCCTGTGTACACCCTCAAAAGATTGGAAAATATTTAAAAATCAAGATCTAACTCCCTTTAATTTTCCATGGAACAGGATGTATGTCCAATGGAGGGAGAGGGAACACAAGGATATAGACATACTGGTCAAAGAGGACCCTACAGCCATCATCGCACTGAAATAGTGCGGGCTATGGAAGTTTTTCCAGTGTCCTTTTATGAGGGCACAACCTAGATTATTGAACGCCCTAGTTGATTACTGGCATCTGGATGCATAGGCATTCATGATAGAGGGATAGTTGTTGACTCTGATGACTGAGGATATCTACTTTCTATCTGTCCTATCGAGGAGAGGGGAACCAGTCAATATGTGGACATTTCCCCCTGGGCATTTTAACATTGAGGACTACATTTGAATGTACTGTGAGGTGGAACTGAGAAGGTAGGTTCTCAGTGTTGGAGAAATTTCTATTTTCGACACACTAGTTCAGTGGGAGTTAACTGACTAGTTCTATTTTAGACTTTCTATTTTTACCATCACTATTATGCATACATGCATTCCTAAGGAAAGTTAACTTCTTGATTGTTTTTCTTGATTATGGAATGATTTTCCATATATATGAGTGTATTCCACTCATTCATTGTATCATATTGATCATGATCTATGCATCAATCATCAGCTCATTGGAGTAGTGTGAATATATTTTCTCATTCTTCCATATTGTATCTCACTTCCCTTTCTTGATAAGCTTTGTTTGTGCATGTTTTAGCTAGATCTCCTGTGCAGATTTCCATGAAACACTGACATGGTATCAGACCTATGTTTCTTGGAGCAAGCCAAAAAAACCAAAGAATAAGGAAAATTGGAGATTCGGCGAGCTAAATCCATGGTCGTACCTTTCAGTAGTTATTCCTCCCAAAATGTTACGTTTTTGAGGAAAAGGCTCATGCAAAAAGTAAATCGGCCCATTTTGGAAGTGGGTTTTCAACCATTTGGTGATATTATTCACCGTTTTATCAGAAAGTAAGCCGCAAGATAGCCTCCTAAAACTGATACGAATCTGTGGTTGTACCTTTCTACAGTGATTTCTACCAAAAATATTAAGTTTTTGAGGAAACAACCCATATGAGAAGTAAATCGACCCATTTTGGAAGTGGGTTTTCAACCGTTTGGCGATATTCCTCACTGTTTGCTCAGAAAGTAAGTCACAATATCATCTCTTGAAACGGATACGAATTTTCACTCAAAGTGTCGTTTCTGCCGTGATTTCTTAATTTTTCACTTGCAGATTGAGAGTAAATTTTTAGGGGTTCTTAGAAACAGTGGGAGAGATGGATATGACAACTATTATACAGTCAAAATTGGTATTAATCCTCACACCATAAAATTATTTTGATTGGAATCCCAAGGCGACATTCCAACTCAAAAGAAAAGGACTATATAATTTGACGATGGCGATAGAAACAAAACCTACATCAGCGATTGAGAAGATGAGATGGGCGAACCGTAAGGATGAGGCCACATGACTACTTCTTGATTTAATATCCACTGATTTGTGGTTTCATGCTGCCGCATGAAATACTCCAAATGAGATCTGGACCACCTCGGAAGGACTCTTTGGAAAGAAGGATGAGATGCGAGGTCATATGCTTGAGGTAGAGTTGAATACCTTAGACCCTAAAGGTTTTGATAATATACAAGATTTTTTTACTAAATTTAAATATTTGCTATTATTCTTGGGTGAATGTGGTATTGATAAGTCTACACAAGAGAAACAACTTATTCTAACAATCTCAGCCAAGCTAGGACCATAATACATTATATATGTCTCCAATTTCCATTATGGCAGATGTCTTTTTGGAACAAATTGGAAAATTCCTACATTGGATCAGTTCATTGATTCTCTTACACAAGAGAAGAAAAAACTCATACAGATGGGCCTCATGAAAGATCCCAAATCACATGCACTCACCATGCATGATGGAAAAGGGTCATACAATTAGAAATCGAAGCAGAAAAGAAAGGAGTTATTACATCCAGAGTCAAAGAAGGAGGGATATTCCAAACCCTTCAAGGATTCTTCAGGTTCCAAAGATTCTTCAAATTCCAAAGGGAAGAATAAGAAGGGAAAGTAGTTTACATATTGCAATAAACCAAATCATGAAGAATCCACATGCATGAAGAAGAAGATCGATCTTATGACATAGGTACTTCAGAGGAATAACCTTGGAGACTTCATTCCTGAAGGAGCCAAGAAGAAGAAGGAAGAATACCATGCGGCTAAGAAAGGTAATCATCATGCTCTTGTTGCAATTAATTCCTCATCTGATTCATGGATTATAGATTCTGGTGCATCTCATCATATGGCAGCGAAAGAGGAAGTTTTATCTTCCTTAAGTCCATGCTCAAGACCCCCTATTCTCATGGGGCATGATACTCCAGTAGCAATAGCAGGAGAAGGGAGAGTGGAACTCCACAATGGCAGTTTTGAGAATGTTTTACATGTTCCAAAGCTTTCTATGAATTTGCTCTCAGTTTATCAAATCGCTCAGAAAAAGTAAAAAGGTTAAATTTACATCAGATAATGTTTCAGTAATTGACATGCATGACAATTCCATCATTGAAATTGGTGAGGTGGATCACAAGTCAAGGTTGTATAAATTTACTAAGTTTTCTGACGATGACTCCTCTATTCTACTTACACATAAGGAGAGTACATGCATGCACCTCCACTGCAACATGCATATACTCTTGTTCTTCCATCAGTTTCAGACATCAGAGATGATTTCATACACTCAAATTCCATACATGGAAATAAGTAGGTAGTACATCCAGATAAGAATCCAGTGTCGAAGCTTCAACATATGCCCAAGAAGGCACAAACCACACTTCAAGAAACATGCAAACTTGCATGGAATCCATTGGATTCGAGGATGACTTGATCTCAATATGAGGATCCTTCTCATGTACTTTCAGCTTCAGAACCTGCGATGCCCATGCATTTCTATATGGTTCAATCTACTGGTCCACATAACTACAATAGGGTTATGGTAAATACATTATGGCAAGTAGCCATGCAGAATGAGTATGACTCACTCCTACAAAACCAAACCTAGAATCTGGTTCCACATCCACCAGAAAGGAATATTTTCAGGTGCAAATGGGTCCACAGGATCAAGAAGTACAAGGCCTGACAAGTTTCCAAAGGACTTCATCAGATCCATAAATATTTCTACATCTCCATGAAGAATTTCAATGAGCAGAAATTTCAGACTTTGAGGGGTCGTCTTGCAGTGAAGAACATAGTTATCTAGCAGTTGTTATTTTCTTCTTTTGATACATTATCTTTTGAGGGGGAGGTTTGTTCCCACGTGGTTTTCCCTCTTTCCTCACTTTCATTCAGTGGTCATTAGTTGCATTGTACATGAGTACCTAAAATTTCCTAGTAGTTGGGACTCATGTTTTACTCCATAGTGATGTCCAGGGGGGGTGTTGCAAAAATTTCTATTTTCGACACACTAGTTCAGTGGGAGTTAACTGACTAGTTCTATTTTAGACTTTCTATTTTTACCATCACTATTATGCATGCATGCGTTTATAAGGAAAGCTAACTTATTGATTGTTTTTCTTAATTATGGAATGATTTTACCTATATATGAGTGTATTCCACTCATTCATTGTATCATATTGGTCATGATCTATGCATCAATCATCGGGTCATTGGAGTAGTGTGAATATATTTTCTCATTCTTCCATATTGTATCTCTCTTCCTTTTCTTGATAAGCTTTGTTTGTGCATGCTTTAGCTAGATCTCCTATGCAGGTTTCCATGAAACACTGACACTCAGGTGCCGATTCACAAGATATTGAGCTTGAATCTGAGAGTGATATTACTACTGATTGCGAAAATTACTAGATCTGCGGTCCCTCACCAGACTTCCCAGGAACACATGCATTTTGTTATTCAATTCCAGTAGGCACATATATTTGACTAGAGTATGACCATGCTCATATGCATGAAGAGACAACTGACAGAGTGTTGGAAATGCAGTGACAAGAACTTCAGGTTTGGTACTATTATATGCTCATTCTTCTTCGAGAGAGTACCCAGTCTCAGTCCTAGAGAGACTGTGCGGGGGCATGTGGCCTCCTTCCCAGTAGTATGTAGATGGGCAACATTGTTTCCACGACAGGGGGGAGGTAGGACCATATAGGCCTTTGACTACACATTTTTTGACTGGTGGGCACGACATATTCCAGTGATAGAGGACTGCCCCTATGTTGGGATCAACTTTTTCAGGGATCGTGACATGCCCATGCCTCCTGGAAAGGAGCGAGGAGAGATAGGTAACATGTTTTTAATATTATTTAATTATTTATATGATTTTATATATATCATTTTTATGTGTGTATAGAGTATTGAATTTCATATATCTGCTATGTACAGATGTGGGACCAGTGTGCCTGGAAAACTTCATGAGGATTCGGCGACGTCCTTTACCAGAAGCGGGACCAGTAGCAGTCAGCAGACTAGCAGTCGTAGGGGGACCTTCAGCCAGAGAGGCTGAGAGATTTTTGTGACGAGTGGAGCACAACCTCACTGTGCTCACTCTCATAGTACCCATGGCCGCAATCAAGGATATCTCACCTTCCATGCATCCTCATGTAGTAGGGGTGTCGTGGATGTGGGTCCATATCTTCCGGTGTTTATCCAACATTGTTTTTCATTATGGCAGGGCCAATAGGCCCCGAACTTAGATAGGCTAGACTTTATATGTGTCGAGGGCACCATTTTACATGTATATTGTTTAGGTCATAAGCCTAGCGATGTATATTGAACCTTATTTTTTAGGCATTTGCGCCCACCTATGTACTCGTAACACTTTTGATATATATATATATATATATATATATATATATATATATATATATATATATATATATATATATATATATATATGTAAATATATATATTTACATATTATTTGTCTTATGGATCACATTTTTTACAAATGTATGTACATGTGTATGTGTTTACTTCTCTTTCTATGTGTGTGCAACATGCCAATATAATACTTGATTATCTAGAGTATATGTCATATGATTAAGTCTCCTAGGAACATGGATATACATAATGTAATCAAAGTAACATTCTAAGAGATGTACCCTAAGGAAACGTTGGTGTAAACTAGGATCATGCATGCAGTAAACTCCATTTAATTGGGGCACAACCAGCTGATCATCTAGGTATACCTGGAGGTGTGAAATGCCATGCGACAAAGCGTCACGAAGAAACTCTATCATTGCATTGTACTCGGCGACATTGTTTATGGTATCACCTAGACAAATAACTCCAAAAGATAGCAACTAGCCTCCAAGTGTGAAAATCACCCAAGCTGCAGAAGCAAGCCTCCGAGTGTGTTGGCTAGTGTTGTCCACAAAACCGAAATACACCTCTGTTTCACTTCACATATGCCATAGTGAAAAAGAGGACATAAATAACTACACGTCCACAAGACAAAAAAGACAAAAAGCTATATAAAAACTATACATATGTACAAGAAGGCACCCAGGTGACCAACATAAGAGTAATACTTCTTGAGGTAGAGCCCATTTCTAGGCTCCGCCAAGGAATTTCCTTCAAAGTCCACTAGACGGTAATCACCCTTCTTCAAGACCTCTTTCACAATAAATGATATGAACCACATAGGTTTTAACTTTCCTGCCTCCAGGGGATCCTTGTCTTGATCATAGAGTAGGACAAGATCTCCTTTGGAAAAAATCTGAGGACAAATGAACCGAATGTATTGACATTTGCCTTGTTTCTTATGAGCCTCATTTTCTGAGGTT
The DNA here is from genome assembly GCA_009831015.1 of Picea engelmannii. Classification (NCBI taxonomy): domain Eukaryota; kingdom Viridiplantae; phylum Streptophyta; class Pinopsida; order Pinales; family Pinaceae; genus Picea; species Picea engelmannii. The sequence goes on from ML776697.1 coordinate 2,923,272, forward strand.
TCATCATGATGATGTTCATCGAGTTGCTCGAGATATAGTAGGTGTTCCTCAAGTGGTGAAGTGTCTGGTAGTAATTCCACTGCCAAATTTAAATACAGGATCTGACATTCAATAGATAAGACTGCTTCCAACGTGTATACGAGTTGAAAAGGTTAAAAACCGGTGGCAATCTTTACGGACATTCGGTAGGCCCACAACGTCGAGTACAACATCAAATTCCAATTTGACTTGGCAGAATTGATCGTTCATTGAAGAATAGTCTTGAGAGACTTATTCACAGCTTCAAGATGACCATTTTCTTGTGGGTGATAAGGTGATGAATGTTCTTACCTCAACCCAAGATTTGATGTTAACTCAGTCATCATTGTTTTTTGGAAGTGACTACCATGGTCAGTGACAATCTCCTTCGGGATGTTGAACCTTTATACTATCTGGTTAAAAATGAAAAGAGTCAGTGTTTCACCATCATTGTTAAACGTTGGCATAGCCTCGACCCACTTCGTGAAGTAGTCTACCACTACAATGATGTAACGATTCCCTGTGGTTGAGGCTGGGTGACATGTAGTGAAATCAATCCCCCACTTGGTGAAAGGACCAACATCAATGACAGGAAACATAGGAGTAGGATGTTCCCGCATATTCCTAGAGAATATTTGACACGGCTAGAACTTCTTGACCGCCTCAACGCAATCCTTGATTAACGAAGGCCAGAATTAACCAACACGTAGAATATTTTGGGTTGTTTCCAACCCATACAAATGACCACCACATGCTCCAGTGTGGCAGTTGTTCAAAAAAATATATTCTTCTTCATGGATAAGGCACCGGCGAAAAATTAAATCTACACCTCGACGATACAAAGTGTCATCGAGTAGGAGATAGTTTTGTGCACGATGTCTAATTCATCGACTCTCATCATGGGAAGCAGAAGCAGGGCACTTCAAAGTCTAGATATAGACTAGTATATATCCATACCAGGGGTCCAAATATGTGATTAGAAAAAGATCCTCTTTGATAGGCGATTCTTCAGGCGTGATATCACTAGACTCGATCGGAAGTTCTGAAATAAGTTCGGCAAAGACCAACAACTTTTTTGATTTCACGGAAACAAAATCCAAGTCAAATTCCTGGAGGATTACAATCCGTCTATTTATTTTTCCACCAATGACCCGTCCTGTTAACACATATTGAAAAGGGTTCACAATGACAATGATAGTGGTCTTACGAAGAAAAATGTAATGAAGGAACCATTGGACAGCATGAACTACTGCCAAAGCAAGCTTCTCAACATGAGAATAGTTGATTTTCAGCCCAACCAGGCCTCGGATAAGGTAATAAATAAAATGATCCTCAAGTAGATCATCCTCTTGAACCAAGACCATGTCGATGGTCGAATCTGCAGCAACCAAATACAAAAAGAAATCTATGTCATAATTAGGAGGCCAAAGCAGAGGGGTAGACGTAAGGGCATGTTTCAATGCTTCAAAATAGCATTGAGCGGCTTCATCCCAATAGAATGGAACTACCTTTTTCAAGAGACGCATAAACCCTTTAGTGATCTCGGCGTAATTCACGAAAAAATGTTGAAGAAATTTCGCTTTCCCCTATAAGCTGTGAAGTTGGGGTATTGTGCACGGGGGAGGCAGTTGAACTGTTTCCTCAACCTTAAGAGGATCGACCATGATCCTTGTTGTCAAAACAATAAAACCTAAGAGATGACCCGTGTTAAGAACCAAACATCAATATATCATAGAAAAACCTCAGGAAAAGTACTCAACGCCTTGCAAAAGAGATAATTTCAGATAATAACCCTCTTCGAGGGGGCAACCTCCTTTTACCCCACTTAAATGTTCAAGTACAAGATGATTCAAAATGAAAATGTCTCCTTGGTATATATAGGAGACTAGGAGGTATAATTACA
>ML776697.1:2929515-2981773 GCA_009831015.1 Picea engelmannii
AAATTGGATGTGCCAAGTGGAATTTACGGTAACTTCCTCACAACTTGCTGATTTTTGGCCTTTCCAGGAGATCTCACTTGTATAGAATTCCCCGCACAAAATAATTGATATCAAATTCTGAAACTCGCACCCAAAATACTACAAACTGTCAAAGATCCAATGCAACCAGTCCCACTCAATTTGGATACTCCAGCGAAACGTTATTCTTGTTTTACCAGGAACACCTTCTTGAGACTAGTCAATAGGACTAGTCAGATACCCTATCTTACACAAGGTGTATCTACAAATTTGAGATGACGCAGAATCTGAAATTTTTTCCACAGATACCTTACTAATTTATGTAAATTTCCTCTGGAGTTCAGGGTCTGAAACGTTACAGAAAAAAATTTATAGCGAAAATTACAAAATGACTCATTTCAGGATGATTCCATAACCCTATCTTGTACAGGTTGTATCTCCGAAAGTATAAGGCTTTAGGAGCTAAATTTTGAACCCAACGTACCTTGATCTGTCTTCTAAATACCCTCCAAGCGATTCCTTCTGAAACTTTGTATAAAAAAATTTATAGTGAAAATTCCACGGTGTGTCAGATGTAGCAGCCAAACCCCAAGACCTTGAGCTCTGATACCATATGTTAAGAACCAAACATCAATATATCATAGAAAAACCTCAGGAAAAGTACTCAACGCCTTGAAAAAGAGATAATTTCAGATAATAATCCTCTTCGATGGGGAAACCTCCTTTTACCCCACTTAAATGTTCAAGTACAAGATGATTCAAAATGAAAATGTCTCCTTGGTATATATAGGAGACTAGGAGGTATAATTACAAATAATGGCCTAAAGCCAACATAATTATAATAACATTACTAATCTAAATTACAACTAATGGCCTAAAGCCGACATAAATAAAATAGCATTACTAATCTAATATGCCCCAATTAAGGGGTAATGAGCCAACATTAGGGCTTAACAACCCGACATCACACAGAAACTACATTTGTTAGGATTCAAGTGAATATGATAGTAGCAAAATCGTTCAAAGATTAGTTGAAGGTGTGTAGGATGATCAGATCTCTTGCAAGAGTGTGATGTCATATCATCAAGATATGCCTCGACTATATGTCTAAGGTCGTGAAAATAAAGCGACATGGCATGCTGAAAAGTGGATCCATCATTCTTCAGGCCAAAAGGAATCCTACGATATGAAAACGTGCCCCAAGGACAAATAAAATTTGTTTTATGTTGGTCTTCGGGTTTGATCTAAATCTGGTTATATCCCGAAAAAACATCCATGAATGAAAATACCTCGCAACCTACGCATTCATCGATAATATGATCAATGAATGGGGTGGAAAAATTATCTTTTGGATAGGCCTTATTCAAATCATGGAATTCCATGCATAGGTGAATTGTACCTTGTTTCTTGTTAACCGAAACTGGGTTTGACACCCATTTCATCAACTGCATGGGGTATATAAAATTGTCTTAAGGTAGTTTATCTACTTCGACCTTAATTGTTGTCACTTTTCGAGGATTCATCAGACAAATATTCTATCAGACCGGCTTGGCATCGGGATAAGTCCTTATTTCATGTTCAACGATTCTTGAGTCTATTCCTGAAATTTCCTCATAAGACTAGGCAAAAATGTCACGGAATTCCTTAAATAACTCTGTATAAATTCGAATTTCTTCAAGGGAGTAGTCTGCTCTGATGAAAAAATTCTCCACAAATCCAGGGATTTTGTAGATATATATGAGAATTGTTTTAATGATACTCTCCAAATTACCCTCGGCATAAAATGCATGCGTAGCCAGAGGATTAATAGGACAAGACCTATCTCCATTCATGATCAAAACTAATTCTCCCGCCTCTATTCTCCTCAACTCTGGAAGAAAGTAAGATCTATGATGAAGATCATCCTAGGGTATATATAGACCAGTCAATGCCTCAAGAATCACCTCATCAGAGGGCAAGACTAAGTCTAAAGGATCTGTAGTGATAGAAGAACATTGAGCTCAAATAGGCTCGAGAAATGGATATAACTCTTGTGCGAGAGTTTGATCGAGGTCAACCGAAGCTTGTTGGACAATGTTGTATGCAACCTCAACCACGGAAAAGGGCATGGCCATGCCAGGATGCCTTTTCCCTTCCATTGAAGCCGATGGGGAAGGAAGAGTCCACGGATCATGAAATTAAGTCGTTCGAAATGACGACACTTGAAATATTTCAGCCCTAGGATGGTTGGGGACAGTCGATATAAGCTTGACATCACCAGAAGGTGGTGGGTAATCAAAAGTACCCATAAATGATGCACACAAACAAACCCCTAAGTTGACAGTGTCAAGCTGATTATTATCAATCATCAGGACCATGGATGCCCTCGATGAAGGGCCAAGACGGGAGAAAGACAACTGGTCAATGGTCACAATCTGTCCCTCGTGAAAAAAATACAAGACCCAAAAAACGGTAGTAACCACTACATGCATTGCATAATTCCAAATCCTCCCTAACAACAGGTTGTAGTCGAGAGGCGCATCAACCACTTCAACTTCTACACAATGATTCCATGTGTTTTGCACAATCGGTCGTCAAACGTCGTAACCAACATAGTCGATGGAGACAAAGAGGGTTTTCCAATGGCCTTCCAAAACGCCAACGACATCACACAAGTTGAGGAGCCCTTCTCAACCACAGTATGGAATATATTCCAAGTAAAATATTTCATGGTGTAAGCCACTACTATCTGAAATGTAACGCGGTAATGAAGACAAGGTTTCAAGTCGGTTGGATCAAGAACAATTGCTCCCGGGTGACAAGTCTTTGTTGATTCCAATGTGGATAACAGATATTTTCTCTGCGAAGGGAAAATTTAGAGGACTTCCAAAGAAGACATACGTAAGGGGTTCATGCCAAATATTCCACATTCTGGGCAGCCCTCGCATTCGGATTATGAGAAGCTTTATTGAACTCACCTTTCAGGATGTGTGTCATCATTTCACCCACTATCTTCTCAATCTGGAGAGGAATTAGTGGGTTTGTGGCCTCTTTTCCCTTTTCGACAGATTCTGACATTCTGTAATCTAGGTCCCTAATCGCTATGTTATCCTTTTCTTTCATTATGTAAACATTTGTGGTCAGGTTATTACTGGTAGACACGGGGGGTCCCTGACTGCCCCCTTCCATGCTTGAGGATGTTGAATCTTGAGCCATGTTTTTCCCATATGGAAATGGGTTCATTAGCATAGCAGGTTGTTGTTGCACCAATAGCTTCTGAGCTTCCGCAAGTTGAGGGCACAAATGATTCGGGTGGTCCTTTGTGTAAAGGTTACATAAATACTTTGACTTCCTCTTCTCCATTTTTCCCTCGCTAGCATTGTTAGTATCCTTTTTTTCCCCCTTACCCTTCTCGTTCTATTGTTTCTTCTTTCCCTCAAGCTGTTGGTTGGCCTTCGGGTTTGTTGATTTCACACTATGTACGTCTGACGTTTGGGTAGGGGGAACAGCCAAACCTAAGGTCTAGTTGGCCACAGTCTGATGTATCGAAAATTGTTGCAATTGATTTAACAATGGATCGATGGAAATTCCTTGCGCTGAGCCCACAATACCATTGGCATGGGGTCTAGAATTTTTCTTGGATTTGTCAAGGATAKACCATGGAGCATCTGGAAAAATCTCATAGAGCATGTTGGACTGGGAGTAGATCAGCTCAAGTTGTTGCGCTCTCATTATCGCCTCCTTTTCTAAAAACACTCCAGAATTTTCTACGTCCTTGGAGATKCAAGGCACTAAATACTTCAGGAACCATTCCAGAAAGAAAGCCGAAGGGACCTCGACCTTAATCAAGCCCTTTTGATGTCGCCATTCTCGGATATGATCAGAGATATGGTCAGCCTTAGTTTTCTCAAAGTTGGCCAACAATTCAGTTTCGGCATTGTATCTCACGGGTAACTAGAAATGGTTCAATAATACCTTCGCCAAGTCGTTAAAGTAAGAATACCTCGAGCAGTCGATCTCAATATACCATTTTGTGACACCCTAGATAAGAGTGGGTTGAAAAAGGTGCAACTGGAGGGAGTCGTATCGCAGTGAGTTTGACAAGCACCATAAGTGAAATATTGTCATGTGATCACATGGATCTTCGCCAAGCTTGCCTTCAAATTTTGAAATATCTGAGGGTAACTTAGTTGGCATGGGGGGGCAATGCGGATCATGAAAAATTGGGTCATTGAGTAATTCTGACAAGTCTGGAAGATGTAACGTTTCCAGAAATGATATTTTAGGTTGAGTACTATGTATAGGAAAAGAGTTTCTTGGAGTTTGAATGGCACCAGGTTGCCAGGAAAAGTTGGATTGTTTGCCAGGGTTTTGGTAGAAACCATGGCCTTGACTAGCGTATGGAAGTTGTGTCTGTTGGGATATCATCAGTTGATTCCTGTAATTGGATGACATATCTTGCGCGTTGATTTATCCATGTGTTTTGTTCCAAGGATTTTGGAAGGGGATGCCCCCAGCCAATCCGACGAGCATAGGTACGGAGCCCTGCACGGGGTTCCATTGAGCATGGAAGGGGTTTCCCCCAACCAACATCCCTTGCGAGGGAACTGATCCTTGCCAAGGATTCCAAAGCCCCTGAGAGGAGAAAACTCATGTTGTCACTCCCTATGAAGGAATAGTACCCTGCACAGGGTTCTATTGTCCAAAACAAGGGTTGCCCCCAACCAAGACTGCAACCGAAGAAAAAGAATTTTTCCCAAATGCGTTGAACAAAGAGAATGGCATAGATCCCACTAATTTTTTGTAAGATGAAGGTCCTAAACTTCCTACTCCAAAGAAGCTGTAATTAGCATTCAGCCCGATTGGTTGCTGGAAAGCACCACCGATCGAGGGAGACAGAGGAGGTATGTGACCCCCACCGTAAGGAATAGCATTAAAGGGGGTTGAAGTTCCCCCAGTTAACCCTTGCACGGGAGCATTTGATCTCCCTGCCCCTAGACCCATGGTCTGTAAGGTGGAGTAGGTAAGAACTGAGTACGAATCGAAGTCGGGCATCCCATATGAAAATGGAGGGCCCGTCGCACTCTGTGTAAATGGAGCAGTGGTCATCGCTGATGACGGTATTGTACCACTGCCTGAATTAGAGGGAGTCGATACCACTGTGGTACATACTGGAGAAGGTGGGAGATGAGGCAATATGCCCCCTGCGGTAGTAGCCGAAATGAGAGTATGAGGACTCCCAGACAAAGTAGCAACATTTTCTTCCATTGTCGCTTGTAAAACTAACTAGCGCTTGGAAAGTGTCACCTCAGGAGGGACAAATTGAACTAATATCAGCACCGACAAGTCAGTGATTGAAGGGTTGGTTGGCTCAAGAGATTCTGCCCCAAGGTCAGAATCAGTAGGTTCCTCTAGAGTCGAATAGTCTCCTCGCAAAGTAGGCTCAAGCATAGTTCCTTACGGCCCGGTTACTTCGAACGACCCTTGTTGGTTAAGTCTTCACCATAATGGTGGTGGAGGTGGCTCCAATGCAACCAACGACAGGCCCTGAAGCCTTCACGACCGGGGAAGCTCTTGATATTCCACTTTGTGAAAAGATCAATCGACACAGTAAGGTTTAACTAGCATTTAAACACCAAGCACACACTAAAACAATTCCTATAAGACAAATCAAGTAGTCAAATATATAATAGGAAGGATAGTTACGCCAGTCAACACTAGAGAAACTAATTGGTGCAAGTGAAACTCGAACATGGAAGCACCCTCCAAGTATACTCTGTGAAGCATGACCTGACGTCTACCCCAGGTACCTCAGTGTACCCCCGCAGTCACCCATATAAGTCCCTCGATTATGGGCAACTAAGTTTCTAGCTCGTAGTCAGTCACCATGTGGGTATAGTCGACAGTTGGGAAGATCAAAATAAGCAGGATAACAAGTCCAAAACCTATTGAGGGTATCGAGAGAAAATGGTTTGGAAGACAACAGAGGATCTCAACCAGATTCGAGGTCCACAAATCTCCATAGGCAAGTACAGTCGATAGTACTCCCAAGACAGATCCTCGATATGTGTTCCCCACTATGTTCAGTCCGACTTTGGAGGGGTTATATTTGTTTCCTTTCCTCACACGACCTCGTTTTTAACCCCTATGTTAGAGGGGGGTCCCAGATAACTTTTACAACACTGGACTTAAACACTCCCTAACTCAAACTCTGATGTTTTTTTTAATGGCCTTGAAGAGTTTCCTCTCCAACCTAATTCAAGGCCCTAACCCTAAACTAGTTGGTTGACCCTAAAAACAGAAAAATTCTAGTTTATTTTAGGTTTAGCATTCTTTTTAATGGCTTGATTTACTCATGGGATATGGTGGTGAAACTAGTGATGTTATAAGAGATGAAAAGGAGGAAAAAAATATGAAACTTGAAAGCAAAATTACTTCTAATCCAAAAGAAAAGTTTTATAACTAACTCTTTGTAACCAACTTTTCCTTAACTAACTTTTTCAAGATCTTGTAAAGAAAACCTAAAACATACTTTCACTTGACTACAAGCTACTTATGTTTCAGGAAATCAATAAAGAACTTAAAAAACAAACTCTTTTTTCCTTTTTTGCAAATAACCAACTCTAACTACTTTACCAAACTCAAAAGAAATTTTTTCTTTTGAAATTACCTTAAAGAGAAAAACTGAAATAAATATTTTTCTTTTTTCAAAGCAAGTAAAAGGGGTAAAAAGAAAACTAAAACAAGACTGAAACAGATCTTTATCCCACTGCGGATCGTAGGGAATCAATCAAGAAACCAAGAAGGCATATCTACAATTCAACATCTTTCTTAAAACCCTTTTAAAAGTAAACACAAGAAAATCAATAAGACAAGTAAACTGAACTCTAAACTCAGTCTATGGTTGTAAAAAGAGACTCTGGACTAATCCAAGAAACCCTGAGAAGTGTGAACCTCAATCAGGAAAGAGGAAAACTCCCTATTTTTCAAAAAAAATCTTGAAACAGAAAGGTGGGATGTTGCATCAATAGCCTGCATATGTACGTGGGTTGTTTACTGAGAAGAGCGTGTATGTACACAGGCTGACTCAAGACATGGTGTGTACACCTTTGTATATTTACAAAAAAAGAAAAGATCAGACAGTCTTATAGGGCAAGGACAAATGGTATTGCGCCTGAAGGTGACCAGAATCCCTTGACAGACTCAGAAAACTCAAAGAAACTTGAAAGGAAAACAAACCAATCAAACAACCCAAAATCCCCTAAAAAACCCTAGAGGCTTCCCAAGTATGGTCACCAGTTCCGCTAGGGTGAAATAACCCCCTTTAACTACACCAAGGTTTACAATGTAGGTAGAGAGAATAACCGTATAAAATATTATTAATTCTCAATACTACCCCAAACATACCAAAACTAATACAAAGAAATCAAAGAGAAGAAATCGGGTAACTATACCTCTAATCCCATGTCTGGTGATGATCTCCTCACGCTTGGAAGTTCCACTGACTCCACGCCTCCTCCCAGGGATGACCTGCATCCAAATATTGACAAACAAAGAACTACAAGAATTTTATTCCATATATAAGTTAGGCTTAGATGTTAGAATGTCAAGCATAAATCAAATAAAAGTACTCAAGACGCCATCATTTGGGACAGGAAAATGTAATTCTTCTATTCATAACACAAAGATTATATCTTTACAATCTGAGTCAGCCACCATTCCGCAAACCTGGTACGGGATCCCCTTCACCATGATCCAAGTTCACCTTGTATGAACTTATCCTCTCAACCTTCTGATATCTTCTATGGAAGGGAATGGGTTAAATGGAGGAAGAAGCGGCTAATGAGGGAATGTTGAGGCAATTTCTCACAAAAGGAAGCAATATCTTATGCAAGGAGGGCAAGTGAAATCGGGCAGAGTTTCACTGTTCTTATTCTTATGTATGAAAGGAGACCCCAACACCTCCTTTTATATGCTAAAAGGATGGTTATTTAGTTGGGTGACGGGCTATATCATGTGGATTATTTGGGAAACCTCCAATAGCCCGTGAATTTCAACGAATTCCTTGCAACTTTTTATTTTTTTCAACTTTTGCAAACATACGTGGGTTGTAGTGGTGCAACATGGGTATGTAAACTAGTTGTAGTGGTGCAACAAGAATATGTACATGGGTAGTAATGGTGCAGGGCACGTACATCTTCTAAAAATTGGTTTTTTAAGAAGATTTTCTCAGCAATTCTTTGGCAAAAAAATGCAAGTAAGAGGGCCAAGGCCATGTATGCATGTGTAGGGAAATTTAGGGTTATAACAGTATTCAAGTTTGGCCAAAATAAATCTTCAATCGTAGACGATCAATGGTCGGGGATCGATGATTTTGGCGTATTGAAGTTCGACAAAAATACATCTTCTATTGTCGATGGTCAGTGGTCGAGGATTAGCGAGTTTGGTGAAGCATTGAAGTTCAAAAAAAATACATATTCAATCATCGATGACCGATGGTCGAGGATCAATGAGTTTGGCAAAGTATTGAAGTTCAGCCTAAAAATATCTTCGATCCTCGACGACTGATGGTCGAGGATTGTCTATTTTGGCGAAGTGTTGAAGTTCAGCCAAATTATATCTTAGATCGCCGATGGTTGATGGTCAAGGATCAACATTTTTTGGAGAAATGTTTAAGTTTGTCAAGAGACATCTCCAATCATCGATGGCCAATGGTTGGGGGTCGACAAATTTAGTGGGAATTTTAAATTTTCTTCTAAGAGAAACTGTCGATGGACGATAAATGAAAATAAGGTGATGACGTGTCATGCCACATCATCATCCATGTGTCATGCCACATCATCATCCATGTGTCATTCCATGTCAACCTAGTTGATGCCTCAAGATGAAATGTCATTTCATGTCAGTATCCATGTGTCATGCCACATTAGCATAGTTTCCACGTCAATGAAGAGATGGTTGATCATCGATGGTTAGGGTTCGACTATATTTGTGAGCAATATTTGTTTGTCATGGAAGAATATTGATGGACAATGGTTGATGATCGGGATTCAATAATATTCATGGGAAATTTTTTGCTCGTAAAGAAAAATGTTCGAGGATCAACAAGTCTTGGAGAAGTGTTGAAGTTCGTCAAGAGACATCTCCAATCACCAATGGCCAATGGTTGGGGGTCGACAAATTTAGTGTGAAGTTTAAATTTTCTTCTAAGAGAAACTGTCAATGGACGATAAAGGAAAATAAGGTAATGATGTGTCATGCCACATCATCATCCATGTGTCATGCCACATCAGCATCCACGTGCCATGCCATGTCAACCCATTTGATGCCTCAATATAACATGTAATTCCATGTCAGTATCCACGTGTCATGCCACATTAGCATAGTTTCCACGTCAGTGAAGATGGATCGTCGATGGTTAGGGTTAAATGGTATTTGTGAGAAATATTGGTTTGTCAGGGAAGAATACCGATGGACGATGGTTGATGATCGGGAGTCAATGAGATTCGTGGGAAATTTGTTGTTTGTAAAGAAAAACAGTCGATGGTCAATGATGGATGATCGGGCGTCAGGGACATTGGTGGAAAATTTTGGTTTATAAAATAATTTGCAGATATCCAACCACTAATAGAGAGAATATCAATGGTCCAGATTTCTTTTGATTTGAGGTCGACAGTGCAGATTGCACTTAGGCAAAATTGTTCCACAGTTTAAAAAAAAACTAAGTTTGAAGCCATTTTCTTATTTTGGCCATAACTGGAGAAAACTGCATCGGATTGATATGAAACTTATGAGTTTTGTCCAAAGAGATGAGATATACAAAATTATAGAGAGGGCCCTTGTCAAAATCTTCTTGGATTTGTCATAAATTGAAAAATAATGATTTTTAAAGATCTGGGTCTAGATCATTGCTAGAGGTCCAGATTAAGATGAAACTCTTATGGAAAGTCCAGAAATAAAACATGGAAATAACCCATGAAGGAACTGAATAAATACTATGTGTATTGGAATAGGGATACTGAAATAGTCCAAAATCCATTATTCAGGGCCACTTTTTGGAGATTTTTGAGATTTTCAGAGGAGAAAAAGTGACCCTAGATCACGAAATTGGAAAATTTATTTTCTCAACACTTTATATACTCATCAAGACAAACAATTTTGGCGTAGTGAAATTTTTCCATAAGTTCACAGATTGTGAGACAACCATCTTTGCTAAAAATTTCAAGTCTGGAAAAATGGGTGAAAAAGGACAAAGTTGCAGATTCCAGATTGCTACAGTTTTTTACTAGAGCATCCACTTGAAAATATGAGATTTTTATAAATTCCTTTTAATTATTGTTATCTATGTCTTATAAAAAAAAATTCTAGTTCCTAACATATTTTCTTCTGTGGTTGGTAGAAGTTGCCATTTCAATAAAATTACACCAATGGAGAAAATGCACAAATGGGGTGAAAATGGCTTTTTCAGGAAGCCATGACTTTGAGCTAAGAGATCGTATTGGGGCATGAGTATAGTTTTTAGAAATGGTTTTAGAGGATAATAACCTGGAATTATTATAATTTGGATAATTGTGATATAATTCTTCATGAGTTCAATAGAAAAAAAAACCTATAGCATTAATTAACAAATTTCTATAATATGCATAATTCTAAGGAAACGGTTGCTTGAAAATTTTACAGAATTAGAGGTATAATAAGATAACTTTGATCTTAGGATTGGATATCAAAGTCATGGAATCATGAAAAATCTTGCAGAGGTTTCCTGAGGAAATAAAGAGCTATAGCGCAAGTAATGAAAAGTGGATAAAGAACTCAAGAAGAATAGAACAAAAGAATTATTAGTCAAATGCTATAGAGTTTGAATGAATTGCAGGCACAACAAAAAGAATCCTCACATAGGACATGAATCCAACGGGTGAATAATGTCATTAATGGGAATAGAAAGGAAAAGTAAGACTCCATTTCCTTGAAGGTAGAGATCATGTGTAGATAGTTGTAATTTTGATGTGAAAGAGAACAAGGAGATTAAGAGGTGATGTGTGGATCATCTCTATGTTCCAAGAACATGAGTTATTGGGAAGGATTTGATAGATATGACTTAGCTACTTTGTCTAAAATTACTCATAAAAATAAAGCCAATTATGATATCAAAGTTCACAGTGGAAGCGAGATACCAATGCAGAGAAATCAGGGATAAAATAATGAAGGTTCTTTCACTTGAAAAGTGCTAGTGAATGAAAATATAATTCCATTGGGAACGGTATTGACTAGGAAAAGTATGGATTCACAGGGAATTGTTAAATAAAGTGAAGAGAACTATTTTCCAAAAATTGGAAAATCTAATGGGCAACTAGAAGTAATAACAGGGATGTGGAATGATTATGGTTAAATTGATTCAAGGATGTTGTGATAGTAGAGTGATGGAATGTTGTGAGAAACCGCATTCCAAGGTGTTGGGATGTTTCATAAAGGAAAATTTTGGGTATGAATTCCTAAAAGAGGTTGTTGCAAATAGAACACACTGGTTGGATTGAAAAATGGCCAAGTGGAACTTGGCTGGAAAGTGTTCAAACCAGAGAACAATGGTGCAGATGAGTAGAATGGAGGCACACAAGGAATCAAGGATCTAAATAAATTCAAGGATAACTAGCTACAACATAAATAAATAAATAAATAAGTGAACTAAACTAGAAATACACTAGCGTGCATGATGCATACAAAGAATTTAGAATGCATATGCATTAGTAGGAATGTGGACAATTAATGCTTGGTTCATATGGATGTGCATTTGTGAATATGTACATGCTTGGATATGCATATGGTATTCTTTTGGACTTAGAATAGTTTGTTGTTATGCAATAATGATGATATGGAAATTGAGTATGACTAAAGATGGATTATGTATTTGGGAAAAATGATATAGCATGGTTAAGGGCGTGGATGTTGCTACTACTTATGACTTCCATATATGTGAAGACCCATGGGGGTGGTAGGAATGGTGATTATAAGTATGGAGGATGAAGCCTGTGAGATTCTACAAATACCAGTTGATCAGGTAGCATCACAACCATGCAGGTATGCATTTGATTGCTTCTAATGTTGAAGGGAATTGAGGTAAGAATTCCATCAGTTAATTTATCAAGATTTAAATTGATATGTAATGTCCAAAGGCCTAGAGTATATAAATTTTGTTGATTCTTGAATTCATTTAGTTAAAATGTTAGTTTCATATTTTGTTATGATTAGTTATGATATCATAACTAGGTCAAGTCATAAGACATACCTCTACTATAGCAATGAATATACATAGAGCTAGTCATGTGTGAGACCATGAGATGGTTGCATATGGAAGGGATATAACACTATGATAGTGCTCAATGGTTGATCTAGGAGGATCTAAGGAATGCTCACAGAGGTCCATAAGGATTCGAAATTCTCACAGAGGTCTAGAAGGATCCATCAAATCTCAAAATTTGACCATCTCAAAATCTTTGGAAAACACTATTAATGCATAAATATCGGAGATATCTTTCCAACGGAGAAAACATTTCCTCAAACAGAGTTTATATGAAAAAGATATGGCTGGTCAAAGTTTGCTCAAACCAAGTAAAAAGTAAAAGGGAAAATTCAAGGGTGACATGTGTCACCACTGCAAGGATGAGACGTGGCACAGACCATACAGGTTGTACAAGTGACATGAAAACCTCGTAAGGTGACATGTGGCATGAAAGTGACATGGCATGTCCATTTGGAAAGGTGACTTGGTAGTCCATATAGTCCAAGTGGACCAGTAATGTCTTGACACATGGCATAGGGGAGACAATGAGATACTTCCACGTGGCAATCCTTCATTGGCCTATTATGGTTAGAGTTTACTAAAACTATAGGAGTCTACAAGGGTCAAATTCAGGACCTCCTATAACCTTAACAAACCTCCCCTACCAATATGACACACAGTTAGTTCTTAATCGTATATGGCAGAAAATGTATTTAAGTTTGGGTAAAGGTTAATTTTTCAGGGAAAAGGGTCGATGGCCTAAGCCTTCGACCCATTTGTATCGTCACATGCTATGTAATATAACCATGTCATATTTCGGGGAGGGTGTAACTATCGTAACTATATAATATATGCCATATATATCCCATATAAAAGAACAAAGGAAACAATTGGTGATCAATGGGATTTGATCCCTTGACCCACCAAATATTATGCCAACACCCCTACCAATGCGCCACTCGCACTCCACAGAGAGCTTAATATAATTAATAATATTTAATTATGGAAAAACAACACCCGAGCATATAGGGAGCGGGTATGGGTTTGACCCTGACCCACCCTATTAAATGGCACATGTTTTGATGTCTACACATAGACTAAGGAGAGGCATAGATCCCGAGATGGAACATATATTGAGGAGAAGGTATTGTATGGACGCATATATTTGCATTCTAAGAAAAGGCCAAGTATGGTGTGTCTCGATGCCGTGAGGTATAATGATTGCACCTAGGAAACTTTATACTCATTTTTCTCATTTTCTCACGAGGAGTATGAATTTGAGGTCTATTTTATGATCAGAGGTCATTTGTTAAATTATTAGTCTATATTTCCATAAATGAGCACCATAGTGCATCGTTTGGTGTGTAAAGAGGGTGCAGTTGAGCCAGTTTGGAATTTGGTCGAGTTTATACTCAAATTTCTCAAAATGTTGCAAGGAATTCAATGGTGAACTCATTTTCTTGTTTTGAGTAGAAAAATTAAAGAGAGTCCTTTAAATTGGATTTTTGTAAGTACATGTTGTAATGTAATTTGGAATTTTGAGATGATGAAGAACAATCTTGCTATCTAAGAGGACTTGAAGATGAAGTGAATTATTTCACCAATATATTTAATTTGAGTTCTTTTATATTTTGTTGTGTCATCTTAGTAATGTTCAAACTAATCATCAATTTATGATTTTTTGGATAAGGAGAACAACATCATTTTCTGCAAATCACCTCAATATGATCAAGAATTAATTATGAATCAAGTTAGATGCTATAAGTATATTTTAAGGGAATAAATGGTATCTAAGTATTTTCGGATCAAGTGGTATCAGATCTAGTTTTGACGTGTATTTACAAGCTATTGATCCAAGACTTAAGTTGGTGAATATTTTGAAGACTCTTATCAAAGAGGACAAGAAGAGTAAATCTCTCATGAAGTTGAGGCTATAGAATAATATTAATCAAAAAATCCAGAATGAAAATTCTGAGTCAAGGATGCAGTTGTAATCTCTTGAGGAAGAGAAGAGGAGGCTACAAGATCGACGATATGTCATGAGTAATTATATAAGGGTATTTTTCTTGAGTTAGAAAGAAATTTGCAGATCAAAAATCAAGTATTAGAAAAATCAACATCAATCCACGAAGAGTGGGAAGCTGAGAATGTAAATTCTTCGATGCAAAAGGGACTACCTCTCTCAAAAGGAATGATCAAGAAGGATAACTCCTCATATTATTATTTTTCCCTTAAAAATGGAGAATGATCGAGGATGGATGAAGCAAAGAGAACTTCGGATGAATAGTTCCTTCATAACAAGTCAATCTTACCTTCCAGTCCTAAGAAAGGTAACATGTGTAGGACATATTCAGAGAAATATGTGCACTCTAAAGAAGGAATGAAGACTCTTCCCACTGGTAAATGGCCTATGTATCCATGTGCTTCTTTTGGAACTAGTAACCATGATATGGACAAATGTCGAAGAAGACAGTATGTGTGAGTAAATCCCTCTAAGAAGAAGGATAAAGGTAAAGATCATTTCTCAAAGCAAAGGAAAAGGAGGAATGATAAAAAGGGATCATGGTTCCAAGATGGGAATAAGACACTATGTTCTTATTGTGGTAAGAGTGGATATCAGATTGAGAAGTGTTGGACACTTTACCCACACTTATGTCAGAAGCAGAATTGGAAATATGTAAATTCAGTTGCAAGAAGACAAGTAGCAGCTCCACATGAAGTTAATGGTCTTGCTGAAATATTTGAGAAAGAATACTTTCTAATGGGTTGTCTTGGAAAAGTGATATATGAAGACATCAAGAAATGGTTCCTGGATAGTGGCTCATCTTACCACATGACTGAGATGCGATCAGTATTTCTAACTTTCTCAGAGACTGACAGATTGACATGTAGGATTTGGACCTAACACCATACAAGAAATAAGGGGGTATGGATATATAATATTCGATCTCGAGTCGGTAGCATTTATAGAAATCAAACATATGTTATGTGTTCCATATTTGAAAGTAAACCTACTCTCAGTTGCAACATTTGAAGGTGAAGGCTATGCAGTCGCATTCCAAAATGGTCAGGTACTTGTGTATTCAAGGCAAGTTTCCTTAGACACAGCAAAAGTGTTTGGTGTTCGCAAAGAGAGGTTATATAGGTTACTGGGAAGACCTATAGTTTGGTATAATGGTTTCTTGGATTCAACATCAGATTCTGTGTCAGATTCAACATCATTGTTTGAGGCATTGGTAGAGATATAAAGTTGTGAGACTCCTTCTAGTACTAAGGGGAGGATGAGTCTGTGATTAAACCATCCATTAGAAGAGATTTCATTGTGAATATGTATATTTGTAAATGTAAGTTGATATGCATGTGTAGATATATCCTAAAGTATATTTAGAAGGCTTGTAAGCCACTCATTGTAGATTATAAGAGTGAGAGGAATTCTGTAAAATTTCTATATTGTCACCTTATATGTTGATAAGAGTGAGAGGAATTTTGTAAGAGAGTTTCTATATTTCCACCTTATATGATGTTAAGAGCGAGAGGAATCTCGTTAAAGGGATTTCTAGTTATCCACCTTACATATTGTTAGAAGTGAGAGGAATCTTGCAACAAGAGTTTCTATATAGCCACTTTGTTTTAGAGTGAGATGGGTATTTATAAATATTTATAATCCTTTCAACAATAGTATATGCAATTGCATTATCTTATCTTAATATAAAGGGATACATATGGATCGAATTTTCTAAGTCAACATTCTTGATTCTGAAGTACCGAAGGTGAAGGAATAGAAGGATGCAAGCAGTTGGAACCTGTAGATTAGAATTGGGAAGAGAATCAAAGTGTTAGGATATTTAGACACTTAGGAGTTAGTTAAGATATAGTTGGTATAATGTATCGTTAGGTAAAAGTGTGTTTCTTAGTGTGTTTCTTTAGTATGCATTAGTATGCATTTGTAGTTAGGAAATCTGACGGTCACGATATGTTCCTGACATAGAGTGATCTGACGGTTCATATTCTCCTCGATCTTAACAGCCATTGATTTGTGGCATAACACCTGATTGTTCCATGATCTCTATTTAAAGAGCATGGAGGGTCATTTTTCGATGATTGATTCTGATAAACTCTCTTGTAAAATATCTTTGTAATCTTTTTATTTTGCATTAATAAACTGCTCCAAGTGGTCGCGTCAGCTGGGGCTGTGGATGTTTCCTCGTATGGGTTTTACCACGTCAAAACATTGGTGTGTTGATATTTAATCTGATTGTGTGAGTGGTTACTAAAGGTTTCCATCCTCTGTTGGAATACCTATGTTGTCGAACATGGTATCAGAGCATGTTTGAAGTCTCTCTCTTGTTGTAGATTAAGATCTTGAAGTTGAGTTGTCTCATCTCCATTTTCTGTCATTTTTTTACATTTATGGGCTGAGATGATTGTTCCATTGCATCTGGAGCACGCGTTTAAGTCATGAACACTTTTTTTTCACTCAAAAAGGTTTATGTTTGCCCAATATATAGCCATTTTAGTCAGATCCGGAGGTATAAATCCTGAATATGCATTTTTAAAATTTTTGCAGAGTATTATTTTGGTTTTACATTATTTATTTATGGGTTGCTATTCTTTTAGATCTGTGTATTCTCAATGCCTCATGCCCTATGCAATATCGGAAAATAAAAAACAAATAGGAAAATGTGCATTTTCTGGGTAAGCTAACTAAGATCTAACCCTTGTTGTCATCGAGAAGCGAGATCTTTTTCTTGTGTGAAAAGAGTTTTTCTTAGAACGCTCTCCAAGGCCATCAACAACAACAACAATCATCTTGCTAAACAATACAATATGTTTTTCTAGACCATTTGGTTAAAATTTGCCTTATTAAGTAAGAGGTTTTGAGTTCAAGTCTCTCTTTTTGTTACTTTTTTTGAAAAAGTTCATGCTAAAATTGTAAAGTGTATTTCACTTCAAGTATAAAAGTGAATCACTATAAGTAACTTTAATATTTTATTTTAGAGTTATTTGTTTTGCATGAATTTCTTCTTTTATAAAGTAACTTCATTGTAAAAGTGATCCCCACTTCTCTTTATAAAAGTGGGTCACTTCTTAAAGAAACTTACACCACCACATGATCCTTTGGTTACTGTTTATGCTTTTTTTTAAAAGGGCATAACTCTCACATCTGAAGTCCGTTTTCAGTGTCGTTTGTTTAAAACCACCTAATTTTTCCAGATATTTCCATCCAGATCATCAGATTTAGTTTTTAAATCCATATTATCTTCATATTTAATATGTATTCTACAAGTAATCTCTTGCTTACTAGCACCAACTACTTCCAATGGAAATCCCATATGGAGGATTTATTAAGAATTAAAGGCTTGTACCATATTACCTTGGGAAAGGAAACAACACCCACTGATGTTGATAAGAAAGTCAAATGGGATAATAAGAATGATGAAGCACGTGGATTAATTGGAATGTCCATCTCTCATGATTTAAGGTTCCACCTTCAATCAATTGATCAACCTAAAGAAGATTGGTAAAAGATTGAATCTGTGTTTGGTAAACACAATATTATTCGAGCACAACAGTTAGAAAATCAAGTACTAACTTTAAGTCCAAATGATTTTCTTTCATTGAAGACTATCTATCTAAGTTTAAAACACTTAGAACTTTATGTGAAGAATGTAAGATAAATATAGAAGAAGATCGTTGCATCTATATTATTCTTTCTAAGCTAGGTAGTGCATATTCTATCTTTGTATCTACCTTTTATGCCATGCAAGAGGCTCTAGGGATAGCTTATAAAAAACCTAGTCTTGAGAACTTTTTTGATGCTTTGATTAGAGAAAGATAAGCTTGTACAGCTTGGAGTGATCATCACTGTAGGTACCTGCAACAAATCCTTAGTCATCCATCAAAAAGATAAACCCAAGAATCCCAAGAAGCAACATCCTCACCACAACAACAAGCAATATAAAGGTCCCAAACCCACTCAAACAACTTCCTCTCCTAATGGTGACAAAGGATAAAAATATAAAAGTAAGAAGACTGACAGAGATTGCAACTTATGTGATAAAGATGGTCATGATGAGTCCAAATGTTTCAAGAAGATGACAACTTTAGAAGCAGCGATGAAGAAGCACAACATCAGTATTTATTCTACTTCTTCTTCTTCTTCTCATGGACATGCACTTTCAGCTTCTGGTTTCTCCTTCAATACAACTTCTACTTCTTCTTTTGATGAGTGGCTTATTGATTCTGGAGAATATTATCATATGGATAAGGATAGAGAAATATTTTCTGCTCTAAATGAATGTAACACCAAGAAAATATTTGTTGGTGATGATAGATCTCTTAGTGTTGAAGGATTTGAAATAGTTCAAGTAGAAAATGGCCATTTCCATGATGTATTATGTGTTCCAAGTATTTATTGTAACCTTCAATCAGTATATCAAATCACTCATTCAGGTGAAGGTAAAACCATAGAGTTTTCACCTCACCAAGTTGTAATCAAGGATCTAAAATATCCTAAGCATGTTCTTGCAACTGGAATTGTTGATGATATTACTAGGTTGTACAAGTTTGGCAACTTTGGGTCGTCATCATTTTCTTCAATTTTTGTTGCTCATAGTGATAACTTGAGAAAACTTTGGCATGATCGATTTGATCATCTAAACTATCGCTCATAGAAACAACTATGTAATCAATAGATGGCGACTGGTCTTCCTCTTGTTTCATGCAGAGATGGTGTTTGTGCCGGTTGTGTTCTCGGCAAACATCATCAGGACAATTTTGGAAAACGTGCCTCTTGGCACACCTTGAGCCCTTTGCAGCTTGTTCATAGTGATTTGTGTGGTCTACTTTCTTCTCCTTCATTTTCTGGGTGCAAGTATTTCTTAACTTTCATTGATGACTTTTCCATATGTACTTGGGTTTACTTATTAAAACTTAAGAGAGAATTTTTTGGCCTACAAGGCCCTTGTAGGAAAGAAATCTGGACATCAAATTCAAAAGTTAAGAACAGATAATGGAGGCGAATATGTGAACAATAATTTTACAGGTTACTTCACTACACAGGGCATCCAAATGCAACACACTATTCCATATACACCACAACAAAATGGTGTTTCTCAGAGAAAGAACCGCACTTTAAAAGAAATGGCTAATTGTATGATCCAATCTAAGAGATTAAGTCTAAAGTATTGGGTGGAAGCAATCAACTGTGAAAATTACATAGTAAATCGCACTCCCACAAAGTCTCTTAAAAAAATAACACCGGAAGAAGCTTGGACTAAAATTAAATCAAATTTAAGTCACTTCCATGTATTTGGCAGTATAGCATGGGCTCACATTCCTTATGAGAAAAGGAAAGCATTGCAGCCTAAAAGTGAGAAGTGTATATTTGTTGGTTATTCTGAAGATGTCAAAGGTTATATACTTATTCAACGACATTGCAATGAAATTATTAGAAGAAGAGATGTTACATTTGATGAAAATCTCTTTTCTTGCGAACCTAATTCGAAGATTCTGCCTTCTTCGGCCTGCGATCCATCTTTGGCGTTTGCACCTTATTCTGTTCTTGTTCTGGTTTCCTCTTCTGATGATGACAATGAGGATGAAAATACACCTCCACCTGGTCACCTTCCTCCATAAGAGTCCTTTGAACATGAACCAACACCAGCTCCACCGCTTCCTAGATGGGTCCATTCAACACGAGAAGCAGTTGATGATTTTGTCGGTGATCCTTCAAATCAACGTCGGACACATTCATAGTTCCAGCGATCCTCTTCTCTTTTGGATCAAGTTTAAGAGACTCATGATCTAGCGACATTTGTAGAATCTTCAGGTCATCCATATTGGTATATAGCAATGAATGAAGAGTATTGTTCTTTAATGGCCAACGATACTTGGGATCTTGTACCTCTTCCAAAAGGAAGAAAACTTGTCAGATGTAAATGGGTATACAGAAATAAGTATGAATCAGATGGAAGTGTTGAAAGTCACAAATCTTGGTTAGTTTCCAAAGAATTTTCCCAATTTCAAGGAATTGAATGTAATGAAACCTTTGCCCCTCTAGCCAAAATGAATTCCATCTACCTTGTTCTTTCCCTTTCTGCCTCACATAAATGGGAGGTCCATCAGATGGATGTTAAACCTTCCTTCCTGCATGGATATTTGCAAGAATAAATCTACATGGAACAACCTCCTGGCTATTTCCAAACTGACTCTAGGCTTGTTTGTCGCCTTAAGAAATCTCTTTATGGTCTTAAGAAAGCTCCCCGAGCTTGGTATGCTAAAATGGACAAATTTCTTATTGACATCGGATTCTCTAGATGTCATTTTGATCCTCATGTATATACCAAGAAAATAGCAAGCCATCTCATAATCCTTGTCCTTTATGTTGATGACCATATCCTTACTCGTAGTGACTCAAACCTTTTAAACCATGTGAAAACCGTCCTTAATAATAAATTTGAAATCACAAACTTAGGTTTTTTTCACTATTTCCTTGGCCTCCAAGTTTTGCAAACCAATGAAGGAATTTTTCTTTCCGATTCTAAGTATGCTTATGACCTTCTTCGTCGCTTTCACATGGATTATTGTAAACCAACCCCTTCTCCCCTCCATTCTGGATTCAATCTTACTTCCACATGTACTTCTCCCGAAGTTGATACCACCTTGTAGTGTCAGTTAGTTGGTAGCCTCTTATAGTTGACTCATATTCATCCTGATATTTCCTTTGTTGTTGGTCTTGTTGCCTGATATATTCAAACACCCCATGAAATCCATTGGAAAGCAGCTAAAAGGATACTTCGCTATGTCTATGGTACAGTTCAATTCGGGGTACATTACAGTTCAGAGGGGACTCCTTTATTGGTTGGTTTCATTGATTCAAATTGGGTCGGCAACCCTGATGATCAGAATTCTACTACATGTTATGTCTTTAGCCTTGGTTCAGGACCTGTCACTTGGGCCTGTAAGAAACAACATGCTATTGCACTTTATTCAATAGAAGAATAGTACCAAGCAATGGTAAATTCAAGTCAGGAAGCCTTATGTCTTTGACAAATCCTTTCAGAGTTTGGATTCGAACAACATCATTTGACCAACCTTTGGTGTGACAATCAGAGTGCTATCAAGCTCACCATAGACCCAGTTCAACATCAGCGCAACAAGCACATCGAGCTACACATGCAGTTCAACATAAATCTCATTCACAATCAAGTTATTGAAGTGCTCTTTTTCCCTATAGAAGATCAAGTTGCAGACATTTTCACAAAGTCTCTTACAGAAGCGTATTTTTCTGAACTCTAATCTATGTTAGGAGTTCAATAAGTTGTCATTAAGAGGGGATAGGCTCTAATGCCTCCTTCCTTCTCCTATTGTGTCACTATTGTAAATCCTTCAATCCTATCCCAAGTTGTTCTTAAGGGGGGATGTTAGGATATTTAGACACTTAGGAGTTAGTTAAGATCTACTTGGTCTAATGTGTCATTATGTAAAAGTGTGTTTCTTAGTGTGTTTCTTTAATATGCATTAGTATGCATTTGTAGTTAGGAAATCCGACGTTCACGATATGTTCTCAACATAGAGTGATCTGATGGTTCATATTCTCCTCGATCTTAATGAACATTGATTTGTGGCTTAACACCCGATTGGTCCATGATCTCTATTTAAATAGCATGGAGGGTCATTTGTCGATGATCGATTGTTAGAAAATCTCTTGTAAAATATCTCTGTAATCTTTTTATTTTTCATTAATAAATTGCTCCAAATGGTCGCATTGGATGGGGCCATGGATGTTTCCACGTAGGGGTTTTACCACGTCAAAACATCAGTGTGTTGATATTTGATCTGGTTGTGTGAGTGGTTATTGAAGGTGTTCATCGTCTGTGTTGGTATTTGATCTGGTTGTGTGAGTGGTTATTGAAGATGTTCGTCCTATGTTGGAATACCTGTGTTGTCGAACACAAAGTAATGTAAAAATTCCTAGAGCTAGTAAAGGAGAAATAATCCTCTTATAAGAGGCATATTGATGCATGCTATAAGAATATTCATAATACTATGTCATGTTCATGTGGATGTATACCTTGAACGGAAACAATTCAAGTACACAGGATCAAGGTAGGAGAGTAATGGAAAGGGAATTCATTCAGAGAATCCTACAAATACATCAGTAGTATAGGAGCATTGAGTCCAAAAGAGAAAGGCATAGATCAACATTTAACTTAGTTTCATATTGGTCAAGATATACTATCAAAAGCAGAAGGATATGGGAGTGGATGTTGAAAATAATATTTAGGTATTGAAAAGATTCAGTAAACAAGACTTTTGTTGTCAGGGAATCTATCTGCTAGAACCAGAGCTATATCTATATTAGCAATAGTGCCAGAGGCCAGAGTCAGAGTCATATTTCAGAAGTAGATAGAAGTACATTGATATAATACTTGAGATCTAATATCCAAGATAAATATTGAGTTCCATAATATTCAGCAAGATGGAAGAGTGAAGAAGCTTCATCATTAAGTTACTAGATAAGAGTATTTTAGTAATATGGAAGAGTGATTTATAGTTACCATCACTAATTTGTTGAATATATATACTTTTGGAGGTCCAAAAGCTCTTTATTGGGAAGGTGTGATCCAAGAGGATCTAAGGAATGCTCACAAAGGTCCAAGAGGATCCAAAACACTCACAGAGGTCTCAGAGAATCCATCAAAGCTCAAAATGTTACCATATAAAAAGCTCTCAAAAACACAATCAATGTGTAGATCTCAACAATATATTTCCAACGACGCAAAAATCACCTCAAACGGAGTTCATATGCAAAATATATGGCTGGTCAAAGTTTGCTCAAACAAAGAAAAAAGTCAAGGGTGACACGTGTTACCACTACAAGGGTGACATGTGGAATAGACTATACAGAACATACAAGTGACATGATGACCTCGCAAGGAAACATGTGGTAGGTAGGTGATGTGTCATGTCCATTTGGCAAGGTGATTTGGAAATTCTTACAGTCCAAGTGCACCAGTAATGTTTTGACACATGGCATAAGGGAGCCAATGAGAGACTACCATGTGGCAATCCCTCATTGGACTATTATGGTTAGCATTTACCAAAATTGCAGGAATCGATGGGGGTCGAACATGTGACCTCCTATAACCTTAACAAACCTCCCCTACCAATACACCACACAATTGGTTCTTAACCATATATGGCAAAGAATGTATTTAAGTTTGGATAAAGGTTAATTTGGTGGGGAAAAGGGTCGAGGGCCTAAGCCCTCCACCCATTTGTATGGCCACATGCTATGTAATATAACCACGCCATATTCCATGGAGGTCATAAACACCGTAGCTATATAGCATATGTCATATATATACCATATAAAAAAACAAACACAATAACCATTGGTTGGTGGTATTTGATCCCCCGACCCACTAAATATTATGCCAATGTCCTACCAATATGTCATCGGCACTCCACGAAGGGCTTAATATAGTTAATGATATTTAACTATGGATAAAAAATCCCTGAGCATATAGGGAGCAGGTACGGGCTTGACCTCGACCCATCCTATTTAATGGCATACATTTTTATGTCTCCACACAGACCGAGGAGAGGTGTGGATCCCAAGATGGCACACATCCCAAGGAAAAGGTATTGTATGGATGCATAGATTTGTGTGCTAAGAAAATGCCAAGTATGGTGTGTCTCGATATGCATGACATGAGGTATAATGACTGCACCTAGGAAACTTTATACTCATTTTTCTCATTTTTCACAAGGAGTATGAATTTGAGGTCTATTTTTTTACCAAAGGTCATTTATAAAACTATTAGTCCAAATTGTCATTAATGAGCATCATAGTGCATCGTTTGCCGTGTAAAGAGGGTGTGATTAAGCTAGTTCATAATTTGGTCGACTTTATACTCAAATTTCTCAGGATTTCGCAAGGAATCCAATGGTGAACTCATTTTCTTTTTTTGAGTAGCAGAATTAAAGAGAGTCCATTAAATTGGATTTTTATAAGTCCATGATGTAATGTAATTTTTCATTTTTGAGATGATGAAGAACAATATTTCTATCTAATAGGACTTTAATATGAAGTGAATTATGTCATCAATATATGTAATTTGAGTTCTTTTATTTTTTGTTCTGTCATCTCAATAATCTTCAAATCAATCATCAGTTTATGAGTTTTTGGATAAGGAGCACAACATCATTTTATGAGAATCACCTCAATACGATAAAGAATTAATTCAAAATCAAGTTGGATGCTATATGTATATTTTAAGGGATTAAATGGTATCTAAGTATTTTCGGATCAATGGTTTACCCTGCATAGTTGATGTTTGGAATACAACATCTTTGCTAACAATAAAGAGAACTTAGGAATTATGTTTCCTCGTGTTATGTATGTTTTTAAGAGGAGGGTATCCAAATAGTCAGGTGGTATTGGGAAGAGTTCAGATGATGTGTTGAGGCATTGGTTATACCTTCCAACTCATTATGTGCGAATGTGTGACATAGATATGGGGTATTGTGTGGTCAATGCAAGGATGCATTGTGTAGATGTGACCATGGGTATTGGAACCTTGATTTTTATTTTATTAGTAATGATTTGTTGCATTATGAAAAAATTGTGGTGTTGAAAATTCATAATGATGGATAGCTGCATTATAATTCAAATGAATACTAGATGAAGGTGATGAATTGTTAGTTTGTTTCAATTATGAGATCATTTTCTGAGTTGTTGAAAATGTTGCAAGAAAGAAAAGATTGGC
The DNA here is from genome assembly GCA_009831015.1 of Picea engelmannii. Lineage (NCBI taxonomy): Eukaryota > Viridiplantae > Streptophyta > Pinopsida > Pinales > Pinaceae > Picea > Picea engelmannii. The sequence continues at coordinate 2,954,566 of ML776697.1, forward strand.
TAATGATACATGTGTAGGCAATGATGGGTTTATTCTAGTTAATAGTTGGAATAATGGAAGTGATTGAATTGTAGTTGTAAACAATTCTGAAATCACTTTGTGATTTTTTGTAATTATTGCCATCAAAATATATATTGTACATGAGATACTAACAGTTTATTCGGATGAGTGTAAATTGGGAAAATTGTAGGTTGAGTGGTATTGGATATGGAAATAATATAATCCCATAAGGGAGACCAATATCTACTACTACAAGAGCCAAACCTTATGAATAAAAGATCATGCCTGGATATTTAATTTTTCCTGTATAAAATAAATTTGGGAATTAGAATTTTAAATTACTGACAATTTGTTTGTGTTGGCTTAGATATCTCTTCCTACTCTTGGTCTGACCCAGGTTCGGATCTCAACAGGTTTCCAACAAAACCCTCTAAAACTATCAGCCCTCCTAGTAAACCAGAAGGCAACACAGCGCACAGAATTGACTGCGTAATCTCACCCGAGATATCTTTATGGTTGACTGCAATGCTCAAGTTCTTATAGTCTAGGAATGAGTAGAGATCTGGGAATTTTTTATCTTCCTCATGAATTACTCTAATTATTCATTCAGTATCTCTCAGATTCATTCATATTTAGGCTCATGCATGCATTATACTATACCTAGTTAATCATTCATTCATAAAATAACCATTGACAAAAAGTAGACATTCAATAGACATCACATATAGCACATGTTTTACCATGGTTCACCCCCTCCTGGGATACACCCACAAAGATTTGGCTTCTCTACTCTCTTATTTAGTCTGCTGCAAAATATGACACTGAACACATTACATATTCCATCATACAATCATGAAGAGGTTCAAGAACCTCTGTGAGGCAGACTAGATCACACCAGGCTCCTCAGCCTGTGACCTAACCCTCAAAATCTGGCTTACTTGACTCTTCTATCACCTTATTACAATCATAATAACCACCATCAACTCACTGAACTTCTTTAACCTCGAACTTATAACTCTTGAACCCCTAACCTAGACCTCCTAGGTTCTTATTTATACTATTTTTCAAGCTTATAGCCATTACAATATCTGTCAAAAACACTAACCCTAATATGGTTAGGCTTCCCTGCCTCATCGCACGTGGATTTTCCTCTTGCATGCTTATTTTCCTTCTTTTTCTGCATGTTGCTTTCTTGCCAACTGTTGCGTGTTCTCCAAAATTAGGTCTCTCCTTCCAAAATAGGTCTTTCCTCAAAATGGTCATGCGCCCAACAGGCCCCCAATACTGACGTGTGGCTCGTCCCTGGCCACTCAGGTAGTGTGCACTCCTTGTACTGTTGTCTCCAAACTGTGGAACTTTTCTGTTAGTTCCCTTCCTTTTTCCTTTATCTGCATGGATTTTCCTGTTAGCACCTCCACTAACTGCGTTGTTATCTCCTCTTGCATCAATGTTGTGCCCTATGTTTGTGCATGTGCCTTACTTTTATTTTCTTCCTCCAACTGCGCAATCATCTCCGTTGCTTTTTCTTGGAGGGGTTCCAATTTGGCTTGTCTTTATTACTTCTATGTCTGTGTGGTTTTCAACTCTGTATGCAGCTTCTTCATGTCTTGAGTTCCCTTCAAGCGCTCTATGATGCTCATTATTTTATGCCTTTGTTTGAGATCTTGTATGCCAGTGTTGATTGTCCCCTCTTCTTGGTCCCATTGTTGGACCTTCTCATCTTCTTCCAGGATAGTCCATATTTGTGTGGCTTTGTCAAACAATTCTACTACTGTCATTTCTTATTTCTCGATCTCATCTATTTGGAGTGCAGCTTGTTGTTCTCTCTATCCTCGGACTTCAGGAGGATTTGTAGGATTGAGCCTTTCTTTGAGCTCCTCAATTTTCTGCTTATATTTTTCAATTGTTTGTGAGATCATATTGATCTTCTCCTATGCACTCCTCTCAGGTGCTTGTGCGATGTCTGGGATGCGATCATAAAATGTTGATAATCCTTTCTCCATTTTATCTTCACATCCTTTCTCCGAAGTTATTCGGTCGCATGTGATTTGTATCACTTCAGCAACTCCTCTTCCCACCTCCAAGTTGGTTTCATCTGCGCAGGCCCTAGATCGCATTTCTTGCATTATGATGCCCTAGAGTCCATACACTACCTTGGTGGGTATTTGTGTCATGACGACTTCAAATTGCTCCATGTCCCCCATGGATTTATGTTCAATCTCCTGGTCCATTCTAATCATTTGACGTGTGACTATAAAAGTCTCCTTATCTTGGAATACCAACTGAACTATTTCCTCTCCTTTTTTCTGTGCAAATTGTCATCGTGTCATTTCATGTTTTTGTGTTGTGCCCTAGGGTCCTGCCTGGATCTGTAATTGTTGGAGATTCTCATGGACTTCTATGATAATTTTTGTGATCTCTTTGTGTTTCACCTCTTCAATGCATACCATTTCTTCCCCCCTATCTTGTAATTTTTCCACGACTAGCTCCACATCATCCTTGGTGAGGGTTATGACTAGGTCTTCCGTGTCATATTTTTGTTTCTTGTACGCCTTTTTTTCTTACGTTGGTTTCCTTATTGTCTGTGAGGGATGCACCCTACTTGTTGTACATTGGATGCTCTCTTCCCCATCATGTGGAGTATCCTTCTTTCCGGACAGTGGTTGGTTGCCTATCGTTTTTTTTTTCATTGTTCTCCTTGGTCGTTTTGGTACTACGCTACTCTCGGTTGGAGTATTTCGTGTTGCAGTCGTTCTAGTATTATATTTCAGGATGTTTCTTCTCACTAAAGAGACTAATTCATCCTTGTCATCATGCCTGGAGGATTGCATCATGATTGGCATTATGACTGGTTTTGATACTGGCAGTTGCTACTACGTAGGCCAGTCTTTAACTATCCGGTCCACTTCTTCTTTGGTCATGCAATACTGCATCTCCAGCCATACCTTCTTTGGATCCCTTGCAGCTTGGATCCACATGTGGTGCCAAGATGCCTTGAACTTGGCTATCCCTTCAGTCTCCCATATCACCTCCACAGGTATGCGCCAGACATTAGTTGTGCATTGTTGTATCTCTTCCAGCAACATTACAAAAATTGTATTGTTTTCTTGTTACATCTTGTTATCCTTGGCCTGCCAGAGGGACTCATATCTGGTCGCATAACATTTCCCCATCCTATATAGGAATGATGACAATTTTGGATCCTTTCATCCTGCCAATGCTATCTGAATAATCATTCAGGAGTAATGGAACTCAATTCCATTGTCATGTGCATCTCTACAGTCTATCAAAAACTAGTTCAGCCTTTATGGCACCCAGTTTAACATTACTCCTTTCGTGCACTATGCGGCTACTGCAATAATGTTTGTTGGTGCTTCTTCTTTGCGACATTTCCTTAATAGTTTGCAAGCCATAAAATTGTTGGCGAACCTTATCACATTATCATTGATATATTTGATTACAATGCCTCTATTGCCCCCACTGGTGCCAATCTTCACTTTCACCAACTCTGTGATTTATTTCTCACACACCTTGTTATCCAGGTATTCCTCTGGTTGTGCGTCAACTATCGGTACTCCCATGATCTTGGAATTTAGTGCCACATCTATCTGTACCATATTATCCATCCACAAGATGCCTCCATGTATGCGGGTGACTAGTTGTTTGAAACAAAGCTCGACATTCTTACCATACCCAAAATGTGGTATATCCAATAGGTTCATAATTCCCAAGTTATACAGCCCAGTTATACATTATGTAGGCTCCATTATAGGTTTACCTAGGGGTCCAATTTCCCTTGTGTTTATTAAATAAATCTTCTCGACCAACTCTGGGAATTTGTCCGCATTGCGCACATCACGGTATGCGTAACTAAGCTTTGGTACCTTTCCCAGCATATCATCCACAGTAATCATTGTGTCTAGGATATAGGGGAGTGTAATCTCCATGGCGTCCTACAAATTTCATTTTTGTCCCACAGTAGATGGGCCTGATTCTATGAGGTATAAGTCCTCTTCTTCCCTTTTGGACTATGGTTGTTCGGTGATGTCCTCCACCAACACTTCCTCACCTTTGTGGTTCTGTCGTGGTCCCATTTTCTCGTCAGGATTCACAGGGGTCTCAAGGTTAGGGTTCACAATATCATTCTAAGCCTCGGAGATCTACCCTATTTCCCCATGTTGTGTTGTTGATGTTTCCTCTTCAGCCCATGTCAAGATGATTGACTTTGTATCTGAGGTGGTTATTGTAACGCCCCATATATTGACCTTTAGGGAGTTAGAAGATTGATTGTTTACTCATTTTAGTAATTCAATTCTTAACATTTCTTTGGGCTTAGTTAGATTGAAATAGATATTTGAGATATGTACATATTTTTATATTGCATGATATTATTTTCATTGTTATATACTCATGATGATGATAGCTCTTTGTTTTGTTTAAACATGCAAGTTAAAATGTGGAATTTAGGTACGTGGATACTAGTTCAAGTTATGATATGAATGCATAACAGATACCAAACATGATAAAAATAAACATGCATTTATTAAATTGAACGTCAATACAGATATGGATCCTTATATGAAATTATTATGTATATGCATAGATACGAGTTTTTGGTGGATTAACTTACAGGTTAATGAGCTATGCCATAGCCAAATGACTATAGTGTTGAGGTGACTTGGATTTCGTAGACATCAAGAAGATAGTATATGCTATATGTTGTACTTATTATTTAATTTATGATTCAAAATATTGTTATGATGTGTGGTGAGTGTGGTTTTGATAGGACGCACAACTTTCCCAGAGTGATTGTTTAATGACGTGACTCTAAGAACAATAGTTGCACAGTATGGCTCGATATAGGGTGTTGACCCTAGTTCTATAAGGAGGGGTGGAGGTATTGCCCACCATTTATCCTCCGAAACCTAGAGTCGTGGTAGGGTTGTGTGAAGTCATGCTCCCCTAGATGTGTGATGATGACTACTAGTTACCTGTTGGGGAAGCTTGGTCGAGATGTATGACACTTCCTCTTACGAGTTCTATCTGGAGTTAGGTCAATATAGTTGACGCTCCATCTTAGTCCAATAGAGGAAAGGATAGGATGGAATATGGAAGTAGGTTAGGAAGGAAGGATGCTTCGATGTTAGTTGAGAATACTGATTGGGGATTAGAGATGCCACTATTGTTTACTCACTTGGTTCCTACCATGTTTAAAACCCTCTTTGATTTCCTATTGATATTTTAAGTGTGACAATGAGTTATTGATGAATTGGTGTAATTTAGTTCATTAAGATTATTAAATGATGCATTACTTGATCTGTTGTCCTACATGTCTTAGTGATCATATAGGAACTATGCACTAGATGCAATGATTGTTTATCGTTAGTACATACATGAGATATGTGTCTGCTAGCTACGCACACATACCCTACCCATGTACACTAGTATAAGTAATTAATGTATTAATTATTAAAGTAAATTATTAACTGTTTAATTGAATGTTTATTGAATATGTAAATTATATTTCATACAAAATATCTAGAAGCATTAAATACCTTCATGACTTTGATAGATGGGGGGTATGATAAATTAAATGAGCATGGTGGGGTGTTATGTACATTTTGGGGAAAATTATCAAACAACATTTATTAGCTAGCATGAGAAGAAAGACTTTTCATTTTATTTATTGTCGTTTAATGAAAGTCATTTATATTTAGTTTTATTTTAATATTTTCCCAAAATATCTAAATAAGGGAGGTTGATGGATAATAATGAGGGTGGTTGAGGAGACTTGGGGAAGGGTGTATGGAAACTTGATAAATAGGGAGGAGAAGTGGTGAGGAAGGGAGGATGGAGAGGTTTGAGCATGATGAGAGGTTGTGAAATTCTTGGAAGATACGATTCTTGTGATAGTTTTCTTTGAGCATTTGTGTTTTGTTGTTCTTGGAGTCATGGGCATGGAGGGCCAAGAAACCGAACGGTTTCTTGGAGCTAGGAATCCGGCTAGGCTCCTAGTTGGAAGGGAGGATTCCATTGTTTCACTCTGGGAAAGCAGGAAAAGAATGCTTGAAAGCGCCCAGGACTACATTACAACCGATGAGCTTCGACAAGCTAAGGAGGAGGTATTTTTCGGTGGTATTTGGTTATTGATATTTTGTATACACTTTTGTTTTAAGTTCTAAATCATAGAGTTAACATATTACTTATTTCATCATGTTATCTAGATTTATCATTGAGCAAATGTAGAAGAATTGTGTACATGAAAATCAATGAAATTATGCTAAAAGGAAGTTGTTATTGTGTATGTATAAAATGAAAGATTAATTGTTTAACATCCTAGATGGGTGTTACATATGGTATCAGAGCATAGGCTCAACCCTAGGGCCAAAAGGGCCATCATCTTTGTATGGACTACTCTAAATATATATCTAGATTCATTTGTTGGGGAATATTATTTTTGTTTGAAAGATGGTTCTTGGTACATAACATACACTCTTGAAATTTCACAAGAGCACAAGGTGTGCGCTTGTGGGTAGACAAATTATGGATCTTCAATGGAATTGTTGTATATTTTCTTTTAATGTGATATTAAGTTTGGGGTTCTACATGCTTACTAGGCACCCACTGTCTCAATGTGGCTATGGAATTCTTCATTTACTGCTTATGAAGTTTTATCAACATGATTTAGAATTTAAGATTTTGTTCATAGTGGTCCAGGTGTTTAGGGGTGCTATCCAAATCACTCTCTAAAAAAAAAAAATTTGAAAAAGTCTAAAATCAGCAAGGCCTACAAATTTGTTAAAAATTCTCAAAATCTCATAGAAAAAAAAAATGATGAAATGAGTGTTCATTTTTTGGCATTGAAGAAGGAAGAGGGCATCCTTTTGATTCTTGTTGTTGCAGGAGTGTTTAGAATTAGTAATAGTTTGGACAAAATGGGAACACACTTATCTCCATCCCCATTTTTATTTGCGACAATGCAACGAGTTATTATGGCTATACCAGTTGTATTTTATTTGATTCTCATAAGTCCAAGATCTTTTAAGCATTTGTTGCATTGCTTCCCTGCCTTTATAACCATTTTGTCCACTACTTTAGCTTTCACATTAACCGCAAGCAAGCAAGCTTTTCATTCCATAATGTCTATTTGCTTCATCCGTGTTAGTAAAGGATATTGACCTGCTAGACTATGTCAATCCATAACCCTCTTGAACTTGAACAGTCGGAAATCGAGTAGTGAAGTTGTTGATGATGTCTTTTCCAAGAGGTGCTCCACGACAAGCGATCATGTGAAGCGAAGTAAAATCATACTCGACAACGATAGGAGACTTACTTAAAGCGACGAGAATGGGTGGAGGAGCAGGCAGGGTATTCACTTTGTACAGTTGTATGGCCGAAATCATTTGGGCATAACCACCATGGTGCTCCTAGCCGCAATGGGAGAAACTGCATAGAAAAACCCAAAAATATGAAACAGTCCAGGACGATGCATAAATATATATTCTCCCCTCCCTTGATATCGTCTATGCTAAGAAATCCTGCTATTATTGCAATAAAATTTATTTGCGTTGAGATGACTCCCGTGCTTCGCCCACTGTCCCCGACGAGTAAAGAAGTGTGGCAGTGTCCTCCTGCTTGATGTCCAGTGAAGGGAGGTCGCTAATGGTGGACTGCAAGAGGAGGTTTAAAGTAGAAATACAACCTAAGCTCGAGACCGATCCATCCTTTGTGTTACCCTCAATGAGAATGACCATCGATTGGGTTGCACTAACCTTGTTGATCAAATTTCATGGGTTGAAGATAATTATCGGTTTTGAATCCTCAGCCTGCCTTTTGATCTCGGCCTCTATGCTGATCAGATTGGTGGTGGTGAGGATTGCTCCAATGGCGAGAATACTGAGGTAATTGAATGGGAGGGCGATGGATTTGGGAGATATGACCAGTACCATGTCTCCTTTTCGAACCCCCAAGCGACCAAGCCCTGCAGTCTGACAGCGACGGCACTGAGGAAGTAACCGAAAGGAAAGGTAGGAAAAATTTCTTAGTTGCAAGAGAAGCAATCCAATCGAACCCATCACTTGTCCTCATGCGATATGCATGAGACTGTAGTCATTTTCAAGGCATAATGACATTGAATTTGCAGGTGAGGCTAAATGGTCGTGAATCTGTAGTTAATTCTCTATTCCATCACTTGTCGTGCGTAGATATTTATCAAAGAAGTGGTAGGAAAAACATGAGGCCATGGTTTCAGATATGACACATACACCTTTTCGATCTCACGTGCTCTACATATGGGTACTACCTTTAAGGCAATTCTTCCATTGTATCTATGCGAGGTTATGGCTCTGGAAGCCTATTTATTGCACCTGGAACTCAATAGACTACCCCTTATAGATTATAGGTCATATTTCAAAGGTTCTATTAGTGGCGATTCCCTTTCTCCTACATCCTTTGTCTTTTCTACTGAAGCTTGAACTCGGTTAATTTCAATTGAAACGAGTGCTTCCACGGGATATGGATATACACCACCTGAATTGGATATATTCCTTTCAAATGGTAAATTGCCTATGCCCATGCTGGGTAACTACTTCAACTACTGAATCAATTGGTTCAAGGTTAATATATATATATATATATATATATATATTCTAGCTCTCGATCCTGAACTGTGGGAGATGGGTTGTTATTTGAAGGCAAAACACATTCAATCCTTCCTTTCATATTATAGATAGAAGGAATGAATATTCATTGGGATTGGGGTGAGACAAGGTGCAGCAGGGAGCCCGACCGATGGATGTCTGAATTAGTGAGTGTAAGAGTGAACCGATAGACTAAAATCATTTGAGAGATCGACTTCTTGAGATTTGATATTGATACACAATCTCCCGTGAGACCTGGAGAAACTGCTCACCAAGAAGACCTAGGGACGTGAACCTCAAGACCACTATGAAACTTACACTCTCAATTTCCACCTACCTACTGTGAGATCTATCTTCCCTCCTGCCTTCTCCTCGTACTATCCAGCCTATGGATTGAAGGTTTGAGTCAATGGGACTCTTAATTCTCTCATCTCACCATGGAATCCATTGTAGTTGCAATTGGACACAGAGTAATTCTCTTGGTCTAGGGTTTCGAGCTTTGTCTAGGTATTTAATTTGGGACAATTTTGAGACCAAATCCAGGTAGAACCAACACTTTTGTATCCCAGGTCGAGCTTCAGTGCCTTATGAAGTAAGAAGGATCAAATTTTTGAGGGAATTTAGAGTAATTTGAGCTCGCTTTCAACCTGTTTATCCAAAGATGTAGTGTTTAAACTATGAAGACTCCAAGCAGTTTCGTTGCGCGGCTAGAGGCCATACTATAATGGTTACTACAAGAAATGTGGTACATCGTATGACCAATATTTATCTTCCAACAAACCCAACCATCGCTGAAATATCTGAAGAAAATATGCAACATAATTATGTTTCCCGTCTGGAATTTCTTGCTAGAGTAAAGTCCGAAAACACTATGGAGAAAATTAAAATAAACATACTAGTTCCCCATAGCTCTATCATCATTGTAGGTCTGCAAGATGGAGTCAAGGCAACAGTAAAAAAAAAAAATCTAAATGTGAAGGAGAAGAAAGTTAAATGAAAAAGGCAGGAAGAGACACGACAACAGAAGCAAAGGAAATTTGGTTGAGGCTCCCAAGGCTAAAGAGCCTCTAGAAAAGGAGCATGCTTTTGAAGGCTATGAGACCTAAGAAAGGGCTCTGAGAGAACAATATGCAACGGAGAAAGAGGTAGAAAGACTACGCCACGTCCTTTAGAGACAAAGGAAGGATTTGAAGGGACAAATGCTTGAAGCTTCCAGGAAAGAAGCTAAATGCAAAATGAATGATCAATAGAAGTCAAATTATAATCATAAGCAACATTTAGAAGAATAATCCCAACTTTTGCGCTTTACCACACTGAAACTCAAGGAGGACGACAACATTAATATTAATGGGAATTAAATATTTGCATTTAGAGACTTGTTAAGGTGTGGTTTATGACAAATCTTGATAGGTTGGTGCTTAATAAATGGAACATTAAAGACGTGTTCATCATTTATTGTTACAAGTGGCATGATTGTGTCATGACCACCCTATTCATCCTAAATTGACAAGCTCTTAACATTTATATTATTAAATTTGAACCCTTTTTCTAAAACCATGTGTTGGTTGTTGTTAGTGTCCTTTGAACCCTTTACCAAACTAAATCTCAATCACTTTTTTCATGGGTTCTCCCATTTGAACATGATATTCAATGGTATATGATAGTAAGAACTTGAGAAGAGAAGGATTTGAAGGATATCTATAGTGCAGGTATATCAGACAATTTATATTGTATAAATTAAATAAATTAATAAGTGGTTATTAATGTTGTTCATAAAGTCCATGAAGTTGAGAGACTCACTAAGTACATTAAGGAAACTTTTGCCTAATCAAAGAGTGAGACAATTTAAATGTTTCAATGTGAGACATTAAGGAAACTTTTGCCTAATCAAAGAGAGAATCCTATACTAGACAATTAACTTGTTTGAGATATAATTTATATAACTTAAAGAAAAGAGAGATATTAAGGACAATGGAAAAACAAACCATGAAGTAACAACATCACATGACCATCAATTAGCAGTATCTTAGTCAATGCTTGTAAGCATGGAAAATTTTGGTGTGTCAAACTCATGAGTGATGGAATATGTATTGTCAAGCTAGAGTGATGATCAAAGTCGACAAATGCTCGTCTATAATTATCAATATATCTCAAGCGGAATTGTATGTATGAATTAATGCAAATTATGTTGAACTCAATATAATATTCACTTAACTAGAGAACCAATGATAAGATAAGGTTCAAATTGTGGTCAAACTCGTAGACTATAATTTAAATATGGAACTAAGGAAAAATAAATATGTACGAGAAGAGTTTTGTTTCATTAATTAAATTACAAGTGGTAATAAAATAGAGTTGGGACAGAATAAGGTGCCTACCAAATAGGGGTAGTGCAATCAAGATATTAATATATTCAACACGTTTTAATCAAGTGAAGGTCCAATGGGACCAATATAGCATAAGGTTTTATATCAGGAAAGACACATAAAAGTCATGTCATAAATTCTCCTCATATTTTGAATCATTATAACTTCAGGACGAAGTTCTTGAAGGGTGGGTGTATGTAATGCCCCATATCTTGACCTTTAGGGAGTTAGAAGATTGACTGTTTACTCATCTTAGTAATTCAATTCTTAACATTTGCTTGGGCTCAGTTAGATTGAGATAGATATTTGAGATATGTACATATTTTTATGTTGCATGATATTATTTTAATTGTTATATACTCATGATGATGATAGCTCTTTGGTTTGTTTAAACATGCAAGTTAAAATGTGGAATTTAGGTACGTGGATACTAGTTCAAGTTATGATATGAATGCATAACAGATACTAGACATGATAAAAATAAACATGCATTTCTTAAATTGAACGTCAATACAGATATGGATCCTTATATGAAATTATTATGTATATGCATAGATATGAGTTATTGGTGGATTAACTTATAGGTTAATGAGCTATGCGATAGCCAAATGACTGTAGTGTTGAGGTGACTTGGATGTAGCAGACATCAAGAAGATAGTATATTCTATATGTTGTACTTATTATTTAATTTATGATCCGAAATATTGCTATGATTTGTGGTGAGTGTGGTTTTGACAGGACGCACAACTTGCCCAGAGTGATTGTTTGATGACGTAACTCTAAGAACAGTAGTTTCACAATATGGCTTGATATAGGGTGTTGACCCTAGTTCTATAAGGAGGGGTGGAGGTATTTCCCATCGTTTATCCTCCGAAACCTAGAGTCGTGTGAGGGTTGTGTGAAGTCACGCTCCCCTAGATGTGTGATGATGACTTCTAGTTGCCTGTTGGGGAAGCTTGGTCGAGATGTATGACACTTCCGCTTACGGGTTCTATCTAGAGTTAGTTCAATATAGTTGACGCTCCATCTTAGTCCAACAGAGGAAAGGATAAGATGGAATATGGAAATAGGTTAGGAAGGAAGGATGCTTCAATGTTAGTTGAGAATACTAATTGGGGATTAGATATGCCACTATTGTTTACTCACTTGGTTCTTACCATGTTTAAAACCCTCTTTGATTTCCTATTGATATTTTAAGTGTGACAATGAGTTATTGATGAATTGGTGTAATTTAGTTCGTTAAGATTATTAAATGATGAATTACTTGCTCTTTTGTCCTACATGTCTTAGTGATCATATAGGAACTATGCACTAGAGGCAACGATTGTTTATCGTTAGTACATACATGAGATATGTGTCTGCTAGCTACACACACATACCCTACCCATGTACACTAGTATAAGTAATTAATGTATTAATTATTAAAGTAAATTATTAATTGTTTAATTGAATGTTTATTGAATATGTAAATTATATTGCATACAAAATATCTAGAAGCATTAAATACCTTCTTGACTTTGATAGATCGTGGGTATGATAAATTAAATGAGCATGGCGGGGTGTTATGTACATTTTGGGGAAAATTATCAATTAAAATTTATTAGCTAGCATGAGAAGAAAGACTTTTCATTTTATTTATTGTTGTTTAATGCAAGTCATTTATATTTAGTTTTATTTTAATATTTTCATAAAATATCTAAATAAGGGAGGTTGATGGATAATAATGAGGGTGGTTGAGGATACTTGGGCAAGGGTGTATGGAAACATGATAAATAGGGAGGAAAAGTGGTGAGGAAGGGAGGATGGAGAGGTTTGAGCATGATGAGAGGTTGTGAAATTCTTGGAAGATATGATTCTTGTGATAGTTTCCTTTGAGCATTTGTGCTTTGTTGTTCTTGGAGTCACGGGCACGGAGGGCCAAGAAACCGAAAGGTTTCTTGGAGCTAGGAAGTCAGCTAGGCTCCTAGTTGGTAGGGAGGATTTCATTATTTCACTCTGGGAAAGCGGGAAAAGAATGCTTGGAAGTGCACAGGACTACATTACAACCGATGAGCTTCGAAAAGCTAAGGAGGAGGTATTTTTCAGTGGTATTTGGTTATTGATATTTTGTATACACTTTTCTTTTAAGTTCTAAATCATAGAGTTAACATATTACTTATTTCATCATGTTATCTAGATTTATCATTGAGAAAATGTAGAAGAATTGTGTAAATAAAAATCAATGAAATTATGCTAAAATGAAGTTGTTATTGTGTATGTATAAAATGAAAGATTAATTGTTTAATATCATGGATGGGTGTTACAGTTACATCTTCAAGTTCGACCATGTTTTCGAGTTGTCTCATTATTTCCTTACGCCTCTGACCCTGCCGAGTAACCCAGACGTACTGGCCTGGCGCACCGAAATTCATTGGGGTCCTCTTCTCTCGAATTGACACACCTGTTTGCTTTTGTTTAAAATGCTAGCTTAGGCACACACTTTGTTTCTTGCTTTGTACCAAAAAATCTCTAAGTGTGGAATAAACGCTTGATTTCTTCCTTTTATAGACCTGGTCATGTCAGTTTCTCACTTATTGTGTTCATTTGCACCGACTGTAATTTTTTTTGCGCATTGTTTCCTTATATTGTCGCATCAATTATTGTGCGCAAATTTTTCTACTCCTTGTGTTGTAGTCAACTTCTGATTTTTTTTTGTTTTTCTTTCATTTTCTACTTTTGTGTTTCTTTTTTTCTTCTTTTTCTCCTTTTTATTTATTTTTGTGAATTGTTTATCCTAACTTCTACTATACTACACTATGTATATGCCTTTCTCACTGCGTTGTGACTTTTAAGGCTTAGAAGCTCGACTATCCCTGTATAGTTTCAGTTGACTATCGTTGATAATTTATTTCAATTATGTTCCTCCCAAGTTGCTTATATGCACAAATCCCCCATTTGTGACAATATTTACTTCATATGTCCCTAGCCAATGCATTTTAAATTTACCAAGATGTTGAAAAAATTTATTATCATAGAGAAGGACTAGGTCACCCTCCTTAAAAATATTCTTCTTGATATGTCTATCATGTCAAGTTTTTTCTCTTTCTTTCTATACTTCCTAGTGAAATCTTGCCAGAATTTTGTCCTCTTCCATTTCCATTAGTTGATATAACATTTCATGTATTGTGTCTCTTTATGTCATGTTGGTAATTGTGTTAGGTAGCTAGAGAGGTAGTGGGGGGGGAAGACGGCCCATAGTGATAATAGTGGAGGCCATTCAATATAAGGTGGACTAGGTCCACTATATTATTAAATAAGTCCCACTATGGTAGTTAGATATAATAAATGGGTAGTTAGATATAATAAATGTAAAAGGACTTCTTAGAAGGTTCTACTTCTAGAAAATCCCTCCTCTAGAATGTTCTTAGGTGATGGTAGCATTATATAAAAGGGTTCAAGCAATGTAATGGGACAGGAAGAAAAATATTGTGTTTGGATTTGAAGCTCATTAGGAGGTTTCCCCCTCGAAGAGGCAAGTGAACAGTAGAGTATCCCTTGCATAATAGGATCCATTGTATGGTGTTTCCCTACCTCAAGGGTTTTCTTATATAATGTGTGATTTCTTCTATATTGCTCTGTGGATCTTTTGTGTATTCATTATTTGTGGTGATTATATTTGTAGATCTACTCAAGTACTTAACAACTAGTATCAAAGAACTTTCCATGGCCAAAGAAGGGAAGATTGTTTTGCTCTTTTTGCAGAATTTTTCTAGGGAAGAAAAAGAGGGCAGTGCACTTCAGGTTCATATATGAAGTTTTATGAGCTGAATTTGGAAAATTAAATTGGGTATTTTAATTCCTCTTGAAAAAATACCCAATTTCAAAAAACAAATCAGCCGAAACGGATTCCAGGAAGTAAAGTTATGAGCATTTTAAATTTAGTAGTTTTTCAGGGTTTTCCGAAAAAAGACGTGATTTTCTGCAGTAATTTATTTCTAAACCTTTGTTCTATTTTTTGGGTTTTTCTTCATGATGGCGACGAGACTACAAAGTTCATAAATTTTCATAGGATGCTCAAATTTCTACCAGATCAGTTCCATTGGATAAATCATTTTAAGAGTTTTCTTTTGGTATATTATATGTGGTGTTTCCAATGGATATGCACTCTCAACTGAAGAAAATTCTACACATGATTGAAGCATTCAAAGATGATATATAAGACGACAGAGATAGTTATCACAATAGTCAACAATCATTGGCTCTCCTTCAAGAGAGATATCTTATGGTAGACATCATGAATGAATATCATCAAGAATTGTATGCTTGGTATGATTTGGAGGATGATTGTGATGATTGGTATATGGATAGTTGTCATTTCTAGGATGACAACCACTTCCATATTTTATTTTATGACTCTCATCCACCTTCTATAGAGAACATCAATGTGACACATCAAGAGATAGTTATGAGTACCAATTTCCAGCTTGCATATTCTACAATGGTATTGTTCCTTCCAGATTCAACTTTGACCCTTTCCCACTATGTGGATGGATATTCTTATTTGGATCAACATGATAGGTGTCAGTATTGGGAGCATCATTTTTAGTTGGTTATGGGGTGTTGGTATCTTCCGTGTGGATTTCACATGATAAATTGGACATGGAACCCTAGTTTACAATGGAAGTTGGACTACTTCAGCATGGTGGCTTCCATTTTTCAATGGGACCCTGGTTCTCTAGTCTACTTCAGCACTATGGTCCACACTTATCCATGGGACCCTGGTATATGGTTGTACATCAAGCGTTGAGGACAACACTTTCATAAGGGGGATGGAATGTTAGGTAGCTAGAGAGGTAGTGGGGGGGGGCAGAGGGTCCATAATGATAATAGTGGAGGTCATTCAATGTAAGGTGGACTAGGTCCACTATATTATTAAATAAGGCCCACTATGGTAGTTAGATATAATAAATGGGTAGTTAGATATAATAAATGTAAGAGGACTTCTTAGAAGGTTCTAATTATAGAAGATTCCTCCTTTAGAAGGTTCTTAGGTGATGGTAGCACTATATAAAGGGGTTCAAGCAATGTAATGGGACAGGAAGAAAAATATTGTGTTTAGAGTTGAAGCTCATTAAGAGGTTTCCCCATCGAAGAGGCAAGTGAACAAGAGAGGATCCCTTACATAATAGGACCCATTGTATGGTGTTGGCTTACCTCAAGGGTTTTCTTATAATAAAGTGTGGTTTCTTCTATATTGCTCTGTGGATCTATTATGTATTCATTATTTGTGGTGATTATATTTGTATCTCTACTCGAGTACTTAATATATACTCAGGTACTTAACAAATTGTTGCTACGTGAAAATTGGGTACCAAAAATTCTATTGGCACTAATCCTTCCTACCCATACACCATTTTGAATGTTGTTTGTCTTGTCAACTTCTTACATGTGGCCATATATGCCCATAGTACTGTTGGTATTTCAAATCCCAATCATCCTTGTTTACATTGCATATCTTTGTCAAAGCATTTTCTAATATATTATTGAAAGCTTCCACTGTTCCATTGGCCTGGGGATGGTATGGTGTACTCTTTTGGTGATAGAATTCAAACTCCTCAATCATATCCCCTATGGTATTGTTGATAAATTGAGTTCCTTTATCACTCATCAAAATCATTGGACATCCAAATCTGGTGATCAATTTCTCAAACAAGAAGTGTGTTGTTGTCTCTGAGCTATAGTATTTGACTAGTGCTTCTTCGGCCCATCTTGTTAAGTATTCAGTCGCAGTAATGGTATACCTATCTCTTGATATTTTCTTGATATTATATTGTGCATTTTTCAAATACCTACAAAGTCACTTGTGGTCTTAGAGGCATCTCATCCCTTCTATTGGGTTTGACAACCCTCTAACATACATCACATTTCTGGAAATATTCCTTGCCATCTTTATGGAATGTTGGCCACCATAATCATGTGTGCAATACCTTCTATGAGGTAAATGTTCCTGCATAGTTCCTCCAACTATTCATTCATGAGCTTCTACCAAAATTTTGGTCATTTCATGTTCTAATACACACCTTCTCAAAATGTTATCTGCGACCACCTTGTGTAAATGTTCTGCAATAATTTGATAGTCTGCAGCTCTGACTACTAGATTTTTCTTCTACACAGTGCTAAACTCTTGTGGCGTAATCCCTGTACTTAGGTATTCAATAATATCAGCAAAGTATTCATCATCTACATGTACTGAAAATATATGTGCATCATGGAAGTTGTCTTCCAAGTTGGTAGGTTCTTCTCCATTAGTTACCCTTGACAGGTGATCAAGTCCTGCATTCAGCTTCCTTGGTTTGACTATCACTTCAAAATCAAATTCTTGGAATAACAATATCCATCTACAAATCCTCCCCCCCAACGCTAGCTTGTTGACTAGATATTTGAGGGCAGAATGGTCTGTGAACATTTTAAAGTGTTTCCCCAATACATAGTGCATGAACTTTTGAAGTTCATATACCATGGTTAAGCCTTCTCTTTCTGTGGTGTTGTAATTATGCTTTGATTCTAACAATTTTCTTCTTGCAAATGCTATAGGATGGTCTAAGTCCCATGTTCTTAACTATGCCAGAATTGCTCCAAGTGCTATGGCCGATGCATCTTCATTCCACTGGAATTTGATATCTGTCTTTAACAGTTTTTCCATTAGAGCGGTAATCTGCATATATCCCTTTATAAATTTCTTGTAATAGCCTATATGCCCCAATGTTGCTCTCAATTGGAAAACTGACTTTGATGGTGGTAAATTTACAATGACTACAATATTAGAAGGATCCACTAGTAAACCTTGTTTACACACTATATGTCCCAACAACATTCCAAAAGGTGTCCCAAAAATTCATTTCTTGATTGTCAATGAGATCTGACATTGTCTGCATCTTTCCAACATGAGTCTTAACACTTCTACATGGTATTTTAACAGACTATAGACAGTCCATTCATCCATATATACTTCTAGAAACCGATGTATGAATTCCTTAAAAGAAGCTATGACTACTCTTGAAAATATGGTTGGTGCATTCTTCAGCCCAAATGGCATGACTGTATATTGGTAGGATCTCCATTCTGTAACAAAAGTAGTCTTATACCTATCCTCTGGAGCTATTTTGATCTTATGGTAGCTTGAGAATCCATCTATAAATGAATATGCTTCCTGGCCTCCCACATTATCTAAGACCTCATCTGTAAAAGGAGTAGGGAAAGGGTCATGTAAGCAAGCATCATTAAGTTTTCTCAAATCTATACAAATCCTTACCGTCCCTTGTTTATTTTCTTGGAATACCATAGGACTTATCCATTTAGATTCCTCTACTAGTTCGATGATACTATCTTCCAACATTGTTTTAATTTATGCTTTCACTTTATGCTTATATATTGGATTCAGTCTGTAAGGTCTTGCCTCAAGTTTGAGGGTTATATTCATCTCACCTAGATCCCCTGCTATGCCTTTCATCTCTATAAAGGTTGTTGGAAATAGGTCATTGTATTCATGCAGTAACTATGTTATTCTTTCTACTATTGTTCATCCCAGTAATCTCCAATACTTTCCATTTTAGGATTTTCAGTTGTCCCAGTGTTGACTTTCTTAACTTTGAATGGTGCAACAAATACTTCTAACTCCATAGATGGACGTTCCACCTCTATTTCTCCTTCAATTTTTTTAATTTGAATGTTGTGTGGATCATCCTCATCTAGTGCTTCCTCTTCAACATGATAGCATGAAAGTAGTTCTTTGAATTTTTGTCTCTTTTGTTGTTCATATTCTGTCATGATTTCAACTTCTGGTTCATCAGTAAATATCATTCCCTATATCATCTTCAGTGTTGAATCAATGTTGGGGTTCTCATTTTCAAATGAGAAAGTTACTACAAAGTTTTGTTGTAATGTTTTCCATTATGTAGTGCCTCTGTGCATTTCCTGATCTATGTACTAGTTCTCTAGAATTCCTTCCAATGTATGAATAAAGTGATGAGGCCATTCCTCTGGTGGTGTCATCCTTCATTGTGTTATGTACTTCTATAAGTGTTCAAATGGTTTTCATTTCCATCATACCTCTACATTTTATTGCTACCTTGTTGCGTGCCAAATATAATGACCAGTAATCGTTTACATTAGTACCAGTGATGAATTGTTTCTTTGTGTGTGCCCCACCATCTTGCAGGTGTGGCTTTGAGTGAAATATCTAGGTCTAAGAGACTTTTATTTTCTAACACTTCTTCTTCATATTTTGTTATAAATTTGTCTAAGTCATTTACCCCATGAAAATTGAGAGGTTCTCTTATCTCTGTACCAACCCATCTTACTGTGTGGTTTATTCTTGCGCACATTCTTGTGGAAACTTCATGTAATCTTTGTTTCCAATTCTCCAAATATATATCTGAGTCAGAAGCACATGATGTGATGCTTCTCCAGCTGAGCACCCCATCTATAGTTGGGTTAACATAATCCTCTTCTCGCGTGGTGGTTATGTAAAATTGGTTTATTTCTTCCATATCCAAACAAGTGGGTTCTACAAACCTTTCTCCTTCTGAAGTATCTAATGGTGAAATGACTCTATATTCACTTGATTCAAACGTCATTTTCCTTGTCTTCAGGTTGATTATGGCTTGGTTATAAAATTCCCAATCCAATCTAAGCAATGTTGTATAAGGTGTTGTGTCATCTACTATCTCTATTACTTCAAAATCTTCAATAGTGTGCACTCCATGCAAATCTATTGTCACACCTTTAAGCCTTCCAATTGGTATCACTCTATGATGATCTGCTAATTTCAGTAGGACAGGTGAATAGCATAGCGTGGTTTCTCCCATACACTTCCATGTCTTCTTAGGTAAGACATTTACTTCAGAGCCTAAGTCCAGTATAACATCACCCATGTTGAAGTCCCCAATATTAGCATTTAGTTTGAATTCTCTGCTTGTACTTCTTCTTGCATGGAGATGGTTGATCGTTTTATACTCTAATTTCCCTTCTACCTCTATGTTACATCTTTCTAATAGATTTTTTAAGATCTTGACAGATGATGGATCCTTTAATAACTTAACACAAGATTGCAGAAAAAAAATTATGTTACTTACTTTCTCTAATGGTTTGGATTCACTGGTATGGCCTATTGAGGAAGGAATTTTGTACATTGGTGTGTTCTAAGTGTGTTGCGTGAATGATGTAGATGCAAACTTTTGCTTGAGAAACTCTCTTCTTGCCTCCTTGAATGTTTCCTTTTCTTTTTGTGCATCAAACTGCTTATGTGGTTCAGTATTCTTCTTCACCCATTGGTGTTGCGTTGGATCTTGTCTTACTACATCGTCTCCTATCTTGGCTCCTCCTCATGTGACTATATTGATGTTTCTTCCATCATCCCTGGCTTCTGCAGAAATCCATTGTACATTCTAGTTGTTCCGGTTCCTCTTTTCTTGGATCTTTCCCAAGAGTGTTAGATAGTCTTTTTTGTCATGGTCTGTTGCACAACAGTACATACATGTCATTGGTGGAAGTGGACATTCCCTTGCATAATTTCTTGGATGTTGGAATTTGTGGCACACTATTGTGCCTCTGCCTTGTCCAAATCCTCCTATACCTCATCCTCCACCTCAATCTCCCCGTGGTGCATTGTACTGAGGTACCTGGTTATATTGTGTGGGGTTATACTATGGTTGCACATTATTGTGTTGTGGTTGCACATTGTTATAATGTTGTTGTGCATTGTTGTATGGAGGTGGTACCTAGTTGAAATGAGGTGCAACTTTTTATGTCATCATTTCTTCTTGCACCCTATAAGTATCTGAAGTTCTTTCTCTCATCAACTCCATCATCCTACAATCTTTATCATCATGACCCACTGACTTGCAAAACTTGCAGTATGAAATTTTGGGTATTGTCTTATACTTCTACATAATTGGACAATGATATGGATCATGCCCATGCATTTTACAAATCTCACACCATGTTCCTCCTATTGGCAAAGGGTTTGGTACTCTTGTTTCCATGTACTACGTGAAAGTTTGACATTCGTTCTTATGGTGTCCTTTTGTCCTGCATGTGGTACACCAAACAACTTGTCTTTTCTCTTTTCCCTTATTCTAGTTAAGTTGAAATGTTAGGTTCTTGAGATCCTCCTTCAGCTGCTCTATTGTAGGATATTTATTTTGATATTGGTTCTCTTCCAGTTGTAAGGCTATCTATAGAGCCTCTGCCCTAGTTTGGAACTTTTGTTGTCTTAATGGGTATTTCAAATGTGTTCACAATGAGTTCACAAATAAGTGTCTATGTTGCATGTCAATAATTGCATACTTCAACTTACCTTTCAAATGTTTAAACCTCTAATCAATCTCCCATATAGACTCACCTAGTTTTTTCCTGATTTCAATCATTTCATTCATATACTAATCTTCTTATATGGGTTTCTGAAATTCATTTATCAGTAGTGTTTTCACGTCTGCAATAGTCCTTGTTACTCATGGTGGATTGTTTACTTCTAGGCTCATGTACCAGTCCAGTGCAAGGTCTCTTAGCATGATATCTAGTTGTGCAATCTTTGTGTCCTCATCTATGATCTTCTTTGCTTCCAAAATATTCTTGCAGATGAATAAATGCTTTTCAGGGTCCTATGATGCCTCTCCCTGAAACTCTGGTAACCTGATCATGGGATTGTGTCCTACCATTCTAAACCGTGTTGAGATACTACCTCCATGTGGTGTATATATTTGACATTACTTCATAAACTGGCTCCCCCAGTTGATGCTCCTCGACTGGGTCCTTTTCCTTTCATTCTTCTACCACTAAAATTC
Organism: Picea engelmannii; assembly: GCA_009831015.1. NCBI lineage: Eukaryota > Viridiplantae > Streptophyta > Pinopsida > Pinales > Pinaceae > Picea > Picea engelmannii. The sequence continues at coordinate 2,976,394 of ML776697.1, forward strand.
GATTGTCTAGATGTTGGTGTTCTTTCTAATGTACTAGTCACACATGCGTTTGTAGGTTCCACACTAATGGTGATCTAGATTGGAGTTCTACCTTCTGTCTCTTCCCTTGGACCTTTGATTTTCCTTTCATATTTTGTGCTCAGTATTTCCTCAATCTGATCCACATCTCGGAGATCCTCTACCTCTTCCTCATCACTTTCCAATCCCTCTCTATCATCTATGGCTCACTTCTTATTATTCATGTTATATTGGTAGGGTGCTCCATTGTGCGTATTTCTAGTTGTTTCCATTATCTTATTTATCTGGCCTTCTTCCATCATAATTGGGTCCATGGTCTCCTTCTTCTTTCCCTTATCCATTTCTTCCTCTATTTATCCACCTCTTGTCAGTGCTTCTCCCCTTCCCCCATGCACAGAGGGAAGTTTAGTTGTTTGATTCCATGGTCATCACACCGTTGTTATACAGAAAAATATTGATTAAAGTATACAATGATATGATATACCTACCTTTGGCTCCTTTTAGAAAATCCTTCTTTGTTTTTCTATAAGACTTCCCGGTATCTACTGCAAATTCGGTGATAAACCCTGCAACAATATAGTCTAACCAGAAATCTATTGCAGGTGTAAATTTGTTATTAACTTGTTGTAACTGCACGATCTATAGCTGATTCCACTACAGTTGTATGATTCAATTTGTAGGGTGGTTGTATTTTAACCTCAATATCCCCTCCTACAACAAATGCAGGAAATCACAGAAAAATACCTCATGCAAGCCTCAAAATTTTCTGTCGTGGCTTAGTTTCTTGAAATATGAACTCGTCACACCATATTTCCCACCATCTTTCAATGTAAAACTTAAATATGTGATGTTGCATCCTCTAAAAACTCGCTCATAATTCATGTCCCAACAATGGAACCATTTGTTGGCATGAAATTGGAGACCAAGGCTCTTGGAGGTTACCAACAAAGGTACCGTTGTATTCTAGTTGCACTGACACATTCAACCCTCCACAAGGGAAAGAGATCTCACCCAAAGTGTGATCAATATTTGTGTGGTAAAGCAAGTTAAAGAGGACACACAATCAATCCCAATGCATTACAGTATAATTCCATACTTAAAGGTAAAGATATTGTAACATTGAAAGGCTTAAACCAGTAAAAGCATTAAACAACCCATGTTGAGCAACATCAAAGTAAATACATACATTACATAAGTTGTTTAAACAACAACAAAGATATCAATTAAACATAATAAAGAATATCACATAGGAAAGAAACCATGCATTCATCAACATATTGACAAATTTTTGGGTGCCCAAATAATCTAGCATATATTATCCTATCACAGTTTATCATACATGGACTACATTCCTTTCTATCAAGACTTAGACAAGTGAATTGGTAATGAGGTACTCAATCTCAACTCTGAAACTCTACGCAGTTGCAATTCTTCTCAATAATGCTTAATAACAAAACCCAAAAACCCAACAACAACAGCATAACCAATGGAAAACTAGAAATAGAAACTTAGCACAGAACCCTAACCCATTACATAACTCCATGCTTTATATATTTTTTGTGGGGATTATTGGCTTCTTGATTCTCTATTATGATTTCTTGATTCTACATCCTTCTAGTATGTGCTCGAACTTTTAGATATTTCTGTTACTTTTCCCAGCTGACTCATCACTCTTTTTCCTTGTTGGTGTAGCGGCAATTAGATTTCCTCCACGTGGATCCTCTACGAGTGTGATATATTGTCCTTCAAAACTTGTATACATCTGCAAAACTTGGCGGTCTTCAAAACAAAGGCACCAACAAGTTCAAAGAAGAGTAATATGAATAGCTAGATAATAATTAACCATCAATTATACAATTTAAACCTTGTGGATACATGCTAGCCAAATTTTAAACTTAATGACAGTATTAGCAGAAACAGGAATTTTTCGAGCTAGAGACAAAAAGGAAAGATGTAAAAATATATCCAAAGGAAACAAGCAACAAGATTATACCAAAATGGAACATGATATCTTTGGTGCTTTCCTTTTCAACAAATATATCAAGCTCCATTTTCATATAATGCTCCTTCGTTATACTATATCAATGATCTAGGTGGACATTGGTGGCCACCCACCTATTCCACTGGCTCAATGCACAATTTTCCATTTTGGCATTTTTTCTACACTTTTTCAGGTCCTGAACTTCTAGGGCCATTTTGAGGCCTTAAACAAATTTTTATGGGCACGAAAACACCCAAATATACGTAGAGGCATGGTCTAGGCCGAATAGAATGTGTGCTCCTCATATAGACCTTTATGATGAGGTATCGAGCACCCCAAACAGAGATCATATGAAAACACTATGCCCTTGGAAAGTTTACATGTCAATTACCCCCATCAGGGCCCACAAACCTTTTGGCGTTTCATCTCTTGGGGTTAGGGTTTTGGATGTTTAGATTTTTCTCAATTATGATTAATTTTAAAAAGGCCTTTGGATCCTCATTGTAATCATTTTCTTGTGAATGAGCGTAGCTGACACATCTCTTCTCAGAGATAGGCTACCACCATTCTAGCTAGCTAGTGTGCTTTTTCATTTTACAGTCTTTTGTATTTTCAAACAGTCATTAATAGAATATGAGTTTCATTTTACTATTGTGTTCTATGCCATATATCTGTGTATTTCCTTGGTATATGTTTGTTATATTTCTTCCTTCATATCATTCTCAAAACAATCCAGATCAATGGTAAAAGAGAAGTTTTCTCCTTGTTGTTCTTAGTGCATGTCCTCGACGAGATTAGGGTATAGAGAGTTGGGTCTCAAGATTTCTTCTATTGAATACAGCCACTCTCAAATTCCAAAGAAACCTCCCATGGAGAAAGAAAATATGGACGGCGGGGCAGGAGATCCTTTCAAATTTTTGGTCAAGGAATCCCTCACGCAACAGAGGAATGAGATGATGGATAATTTCTCCCAGATCCTTCAGAGGCTATCGAAAGCAATGGAAGTAGCTTCAACCAGCAGTCACTTTAGATATGTGATTTCCTTCAAGGTACAAGTTAACTTTTATATTCATATATTTGAAGTCTATATAGACATCGACGCTTTGGAAAAATGGTTAAGTCTGCTAGAGGGTTATTTCTTTGTCCAAAAATTTTCCAACAATGAAAAAATTACCTTCACACTCCTTAAGGCCCTTCCCCGTGTCATATTTTGGTGGGAGACTTATTGTGAGAAATATGTTCAGGAAGAGCCTACAATTTTTGGGCCAGGACCCACATGGGAATATTTTGTTGATTCCCTCAAGGAACAATATTACCTTGTTGGAAATTATGATGATCAGTACATGAGCTGGACCACACTACACCAAGAGAGGGGACAAAAAATGTTGAAGTTCACAAATAACTCCCATACCTTGTGCACCAAGCCGGGTATCAAAGACTCTAAGTGGAATCTGGTCCTAAAATATTGTGGGGCTCTACACAGGTACATCCAAACTAAAATGGAGTTTTTGGACATCTCATCATTAGGATTCGCTTATCGGTATGATGTCAAAATAGAGCATACATTTAAGCAACAAAACAAGCGGGATTTCAAGTTTTCAAATATACAACATCCAAAGAATGGTAAGGGTGGCCCTAAATCCTAGGAAAAAGGATAGAGCAAGGATGGACAGCCCTAAGATAACCAACCAAAGCCACCAGCAAAGAAGGGTAATGGGAATTCAAAGGACACTAGAAAGTAGTGTGAGTTCCACAAAATCCCTTGGCATAATACTGATGAATGTCACTCCAAACAGTTATTTTTGGTTAAAACAAAATCCCCAGGGTCAGATGCTCACTCAAAATCTGATTTAGAACTATAAAATGGAAAGTGGATCATTAACACATAACCTAGTGTCACCATTGCTACCAAAAAATTCCAGCCAGAGGAATTGGAGAAGTCGGAAGAAGGGAACCGCCTCTTCCACTCACAAATGTGGGTAAAGGGAACCCCACTCCATTTCCTTTTTTTTAGTGGTAGCTAGAAGAACCTGATCTCAGTAGAGGTTTTCAAGAGGTTTAACCTAACAATAATGTTGCATCCTCAGTCATACACCATTGGTTGGCTCAGCTAGGGGCAGGACATCCGCATCAATCAGCAATGTCTCCTACACTACAGCATAAAACCCTTCAAAGATGAGGTATTGTGTGATGTTTCTGTCAAGCTGCAGATATACCATGTAAATCAACATTTAATTGTCAACCCGGGAAGGTAGACTTAGAGGAACCAGCACAGGAAATGCAGGGCTGAAGAGGGGGTTTAAAGGATGCCAAGCTACTCTTTGAACTGCTAAAAGAAACTCACTCAAAGAAGCTACTGTACTCTACTCTGTTCTGCACGCATTTGCACTACTCTAAATGTGAAAACTGAAGAAATGAAATCACTGGCTGGAAAGATAATGCTAAACCCTTGGTTGTAATGAAATGAAATACTACTTCTATCAAACCACTGAGAAAACTTCTGAAAGATGAAATCAAATATGAAATCTACTGTAAACACAATGCATCAACTCTGTTTCTAGGGAAGGGGGCCCTGCCTTCTCTGTCCACAGGCCGTTCTCTAACTCAATGCATACTGAAAATGAATAACCTACAGCAAAAGCAAAATGGGAATAACAAGAATCGTGTGAATGGAACAACTCTGAACTATTTTATTAAAAGATAAGAACAATACAACACTTGGAGACTCTCATTCCTCTATCTGATCTATGCTATGTCTATTCCACCCCACGCATGGCTCTCTACATCTTTTCTTTTCTCGAGCATAGCCTCACGTTTTTCCCCAACGTTTTTCCAACCCTCACACGTTTTTCGAACCCTCTGGCAATGAATGGGTTCCCTTTACATAGCGTCTCCAATCTCTGGCCATGCGTGGCATCTCTTTCCATAACGTTTTTTATCTCTGGCAATCGTGGCATATCTTTCCATAACGTTTTTGGTCTCTGGCAATGTTTCATAACGTTTCCAGCTCTCTCTGGCAATGTTACATAACGTTTCTGACCTCTGGCAATGCGTGGCTTTGCCCTAGATGTTATAAAACGGTTTCCCTGCGTTATGCACGAATTTAAATACTTTGATGCCAGCTATTGGGTTTTGCCAGCTATGAGCACTCTGTTTAGCTTATCTTGGCATTTTGCATATTGCCCAATAACCCCAGAACTGAAGTAAATGATGACTCTAACCATTTGCACATATTGAATAATATTGCCGAAAGCATTCCCAAATAAAACACAAACATACTCTGGTCCTCCACTAGCACCACCAGGGATAGCAATAACCCCATGTCTCTTTGCAAACCATTTAACAACTTCAACATCATCAGAAGCACCAGTTGGTAACTTT
>ML776697.1:2981804-3023390 GCA_009831015.1 Picea engelmannii
TTTACCGTATTTGCACCAAGAGGTGACAGTGCATCCACATTATAGTTGAATTCTTCGCTCATTTGTGGTTTTGGAAGCACTTCATGGTTTCTGTATGCAATGGAACATATATGTGTAACAGAGTATGAATAGCACAGAAAGAATGACATTTGCTTAACAAAAGTCTTCAGGAGAGTAAACAATGTCTTCAAGAACCAGCAAGAAAATGTTATAAATCCGGAGCCCAACAGTTTCCCCCTTTGAATTTTGTGATTTTTTGTTAGTACAACCATATTTGTGAAAGTTTCATGTTTTTTATGAATTTAGTCCCCGTAGTGTCATTATTACTTTGGGATATCAATTGTACAGAGTATTGGAGGCAGTCAGAAAGGCTACGGTCTCTTTTATCTTCGTGAATCAATGCATAAAGGTGGTCTCTCAAACCTGTAATTTTATCCTCTGTATGGTTCGATCGGAAGGTGAACGGGAGGTCACTACAATCTTTGAAACCTCTGCATGGGGTCTCTCTGCATAGCAGCGACAGGTGGAAAATATAGTAGATGAATACAAAGATTATTCACCTCACCTACTAGCGTGCCTATGCACTTTCAGGTAAACCACTCAATTGATCTGAAACCCAGTACTCCTATGCCTAATGGCCCTGTGTACAGGCGTTCTCTTATGGAGAATGAAGAAATCAAACGCCAGATCCAAGAGCTAATTCTGAAGGGCCACATCAGACCAAGATCCTCATCTTGTGGGAGCCCAATTATTATGGTGCAGAAGAAGGACATGACATGGTGACTTTGTATTAATTATAGAGACCTGAACACGACAACAATCAAGAAATGTTACCCAATTCCCTAGATTGATAATCTTGTCAATCAACTCAAGGGAGCAAAGTTTTTCAGTAAGATTGATTTGAATTCAGGCTACCACCAGGTGTCGATTGAGAAAATTGATGTGTGGAATATGGCCTTCAAGTCTAAAGAATGTTGCTTTGAGTGGTTGGTCATGCCTTTCAGCTTGACTAATTCCCAAGCCACATTCATGTGGATGATGGATGATATGTTATGTGTTAGAATATTGTGATTGTTTCACCATATACAATGCTACACCATTTTCACCCAACCATAGGCACAAATCCACCCTCCAACACCTTAACCTTTGATAGAAAGAATGATTCTGGGAAGCCTCACTAGAACCAACACATAATCCACCTTCTCCAGAGATAGCACACAAGATAGAGTACCAAAAGACTGAACAGGGGATTATTGCACACCTGTAGCTGTTGCAACTCCTCCTCAACACTTGCGCCTTAAGTCTGGATGACTGAGTGTGTTTACAAATGAGCTAGAGTGCCTCCTATTTATACTAATCTATCTAGGTGAACATGTATCTCTTCAAGCAAGGTTGACCTATCCTTTTTTGCATATAATACTTCAATGTTAATTATTTTTCTGAGTCGACTTGTCTTCCATGGTTTTCACACATTTGTTTAGGTTTTCTCTTGATTCTAGAATATTCTATTATAGTCAATTTTTTATCCATGGAAGTTAATACCTCCCACAGCTACCAAAACATCAACACCCCCTCGTAGATAGGGTGGTATTTAACCATGATGTTCCCTCTGGTCTTCATAGCCTTGCTCACTATGCCATGATCCTCTTGTCATGGTTACACATACCATGCTATTGCTAGCATTATTATGTCACACATGGCTACACACATGTGGACTTGTCCATCTTGTCTAGGGGCCACAACTCGCTAGAGAACACTAGAGCTACACCTCGTAGTGTGTGTCATCATCATCGTCATGGGCTACACCCACATGACGTGCTCACCCATGGCTACACCCATTTTTTTAGTATCATCATTACCATCATCATTATCCATCCATATCACATGGCATGGAAATACCTACATGGTATTGCAGACCGGTAGCATCAACAGAGCTACACAAGCTATCTGATGATCACCCAGTTCATATTACGAGCAACACCATCACATCCATATAGGTTCTCGACTACACCACTAGCATACCAAACTGTCTCACTGGTGTAGAAACAAATTGACATACCAGACCATCTCACTGGAGTAGCCTACAACTCGGCATAAATCCTACAACTTGGCATGAAGCCTACAACTCAGCATGAACATATCAATACGTAGGATAACCTACCCAAAACAGGAACAAAAAAAGAAAAAGTATTTCGAATATAATAGCATTTTATATAAGAACATATCAATTTCATGGTAATTCATTATAGCATTACCAAGGTGTCATGCCTGAAAAAAAGAACAAGAAATATCTCCTAGAGGAGATGTTAGTTCATATTGAAATTAAGTACAATAAGCATTTATATTAATAGTACATGCTACTAAGTATTCATTTATTCCTGGAATTAATAAAATCTAAAGGATTGCAATACTTACGCAGGAATAAAAATATCAAACTTGATATGCAAACCTAGAGTCTGGCTATTGTTTTTCTTGAGTTACTTTTCTTCTGAGACAAGTATTCTTTCCAACCTGGAGAGTGTGTTGTTCCTCTAAATGTATTAGATCTGAGATCTTTCTGGCTCTACGATTGCTTCTTGGACAAATATCCCTTCTCTTTCCATATATTTAGATCTACAGTAGTTGATTTTTATTGTTTCTCTTATTCCACGTTCATGTGCTTGGAAGATCCAGAAAATCAAAATCTTCATCCTTTGACGCATACTCTTTAGTCTGTGGTTCCATAATTTTTCCCTTTGTTCTATGCAAGGATGATGACAATCTTTGTCTTCCATGCTCTACCAAGAGACCATGCTTATGTTGCACCACTCTGATTTTATTGGGGGATTCATGACTGTATTTGACTTTGACCTTGACCAGTATTTTGACTTTGACCAGTTAAACCTTTACTTTGACCAGTCAAACTTTGACTTTGAACATACAAACGTTAACTTTGACCCAAAACTTCAATTTTGACATTTTTTATGGCTAAGCGGACCAATAGATGCATTGGTTTAGGGCACACTACGATATCCATGAATTATTCCAAACGCTTCATTTAAAGTATCTGAACAATCAAGTTAGAGTTTGTTGCAGTTGAAAGATCAGAAACTCTAGCTACAATTGCAATTTTTCTACAACGAGCTTGACAAAGAGTTGTGGATCTACCTTCTAGTGGTTAGAATGTTCCTAAGGTGGTGTGGTCCCATAACTTGTTAGAATATTGTTCATGTTTCACCATATACAATGCTACACCATTGTCACCCAACCATAGGCACAAAACCACCCTCGGTCACCTTAACCTTTGATAGAAAAAATGATTCTAGGAAGACTCACTAGAACAAACAGATAAACTAGGGTAGTGCACCTTATACAGAGGTAGAAGACAATATTGAATAGGGAATTATTGCACACCTGCAGCTATTGCATCTCCTCCTCAAAACGTGTGCCTTACTTTTGGATGACTGAGTGTGTGTAAAAATGAGTAGGAGCACCTCTTATTTATACTAATATGTTCAGGTGAATAGGTGTATTTTTTAACAAGGTCGACTTGTCATTTTCTACATATAATACTTCAATATTACTTATTCTACTGGGCCGACTTGTCTTCCATGGTTTTCACACATCTATTTAGGTTTTCTCTTGCTTTCGAAATATTGTATTCTAGTCAAAGGCTTATCCATGGAGGTTAATACCTCTCGCAGCTATCGAAAAATCAACATTACGTCCATTCACAAACTACTTTGTGGTTGTATATTTTGATGACATCCTCATCTCCAGCAAAACCTGGGAGGAACATTTGGAGCATATTCACTAGGTCTTGGGCACCCTGGGACAACACAAGTTATACGCCAATTTGGAGAAATGTTGATTCGACATGTAGAGAATCCATTATTTTGGATACATCATGGATGACCAGGGTGTATGTGTTGATCCACACAATATCCAATTCATCTGTGATTGGTCGGCCCCGAAGATAATGACCGAGCTCTAAAACTTCTTGGGCCTCACCAACTTCTACCATCGGTTTGTGTTGGGGTTCTCTCATATTGCTTGGGCCCTAAGCCAAGTGACCAAGGGTGGAGTGAAGGCCAATTTTTTGTGGTATGTGCCCCAACAGAGAGCATTTGAGGAATGAAATCTCTCCAGTGCTTAGCAAAAATGCTTATTCTTCCATACCTGCAACAACCATTTGATATTGAGATAGATACTTCAAATTATGTTATCGGTGCATTCTTCACTTAGAATGGGCATCTCTTAGCCTATCACAATGAAATTATATATAATATTGTTTGTAGATACACTACCTATGAAAAAGAGATGCAATCCATTATGTAGGTATGTCGATAGTGGAAGCATTACATTCTAGAGAAGGAAACGATCATCTAAACTGATCACAGACCTCTGCAATTCATTCAGACAAAAGGAAAGTTACAGAATGACCTCCATCAGAAGTGGTCCACATACCTGCATCAATTCCACTTGAATATCAAGTACAGTAAGGGTAGCACCAACCATGTCACATATTGCCTCAGTCAACCTCTGGTGGGAGCACTAACCACAGTTCTCAACTCCTATGGACATGAGACATCTGGATGGCCACAATTATACAATAATGACTCTGACTTTGCTACTACCTATCATAAATTGAGCGCAGTAAAAACAATTCCATACTTTCATCTCCATGATGGATTCCTATGCCATCTAAGTCATCTTTGTGTTCCTTCAAGCAAGCTTCCAAATCTGATCTGGGAAGATAATTACAGTCAGGAAGTAGGACATTTTGGTGTAGAGAAAACATTGGCAGTACTACAAAAGAATTTTTATCGCTTGAATCTTCTACAAAATGTTCGCAAGTACATCGGATCCTACATTTCCTGTGCCATTTCCAAGCCCTCCTTCAAGAATTAGGGGCTATACACCCCTCTACCTACTCTGAATAGGACTTGGTAGTCCATATCCATGGACTACATGTCTAGCATACCATCAACCAACCATGGGAATGACTGGAGGTCATTGATCGATTCTCTAAGATGGCAGTTTTGGCACCGTGCAAGAAGAGCATCACAGCTGAGGCCACCTCCAAGCTCTTCTTTACACATGTTTGGGTTCATTTTGGGATTCCACACACTATTATCTATGATCGATACAGTAAGTTCCTAAACACATTTTGATCCATCCTATGGTCAATGATGGACACCAAACTAACCAAGTTGACTTCCTTCCACCCACAGACTGATGGAAAAATAGAGATAGTCAATAGGATGATTTTCCATATCCTTAGGATGTACAATTCCAAACATCCAAATACATGGGATGAAACCCTTCCTTATGTTCAACATAGCTACAATAGATCCCTCCACATGTCTATTGGACACAGCCCTTTTCAAGTGTGCTTGGGGTTCCAACCACTGGCCCCCATTGATGTAACTTTTCCAATTGCAACTACACAGAAAGAGTCCTCCCATGCTCAGACCGAGGTTGATCGGGAAACCAAATTTGTTGAGCAAATCTAGAAAATCCAACAACAAGTTCATGATATTGTGTATAAATCCAATGACAAGTACAAGGAGTGCCATGATCAGCATCGAGTACCATACAAGTTTTAGGTGGGAGATAAGGTGTGGTTGCACTTGTATAAAGAGAGCCTCATAGGACCCCATCGAAATATACTCTCACTCAGATATGGGCCTTACACCATCACCCAGATGGTGGGTGATAATTATTTTGAATTAAGTATTCCTCCTTTCCTTGGCTTGAACCTGGTATTTAATGTGGAACTACTTCGACCATATTTTCCACCTCTCCTAGACACTTCGGTCGTGGTCAAGTAGTTGGCCCCTACAGAACTCAATCTTAACTACATCGAATAGGAGATATTTAACTGTATCATGGACATCAATACAAAGGACACCCACCAGCAGGCCATCCAACTCTATCGGGTCATCAAAGCAGGGTAGTTTCTTCAACAGGCCAAGTGCCTCACCAAGAGTCAAATTCAACAGAAGTTTCCCCATTTCATGGAGGAACTTGACGCAATGGATACAATTGCTTCGTAAGGGGGGAGTAATAATATAGGTGTAAATTGGTGGCCACCCACCTATTCCACTAGCTCAAATCATAGTTTTCCATTTTGGATTTTTTTCTACACTTTTTCGAGTCCTGGACTTCCGGGGCCATTTTAAGGCCTTAAAACAACGTTTTTTGGGCACAACAATGCCCAAACAATATCCAAAGGCATTTTTTGGGATGAAAAGAATATCTACTATATAGATATACCTTTTCGACGAGGTATCGATCACTCCAAACAGAGATTGTATGAAAAAATCACTCCCTCAGAAAGTTGACGTATAAACTACCCCCATCAGGTCCCACAAACCTTTAGTAGTTTCATCTCCCAAGGTTAGGGTTTTGGATGTTTAGGGTTTCCTCAATTATTATTAATGTTAAAAATTCCTTTGGAGCCTCATTTTAATCATCTTCTTGCGAATGAGCGTAGCTGACACGTCTCTTATCATAGATAAGCTACCACCATTCTAGAGCTTGTGTTCTTTTGCATTTTACAGTCTTTTGTATTTTCATACAGTCATTAATAGAATCTGAGATCCATTGTATTACTGTGTTTTGTGCCATATCTCTATGTATTTCCTTATTAGATCTCTATTATATCTCCTTGTTAGATCCAGGTGGACATTGGTGGCCACCCACCTATTCCACTGGCTCAATGCACAATTTTCCATTTTGGCAGTTTTTCTACACTTTTTCAGGTCATGAACTTCTAGGGCCATTTTGAGGCCTTAAACAAATTTTTATGGGCATGAAAACACCTGAATATACGTAGAGGCATGGTCTAGGATGAATATAATGTGTACTCCTCATCTAGACCTTTACTATGAGGTATTGAGCACCTGAAACAGATATCATATGCAAGCGTTACCCCCTTGGAAAGTTTACATGTCAATTACCCCCATCAGAGCCCAAAAACCTTTTGGCGTTTAATCTCTCGGGGTTAGGGTTTTGGATGTTTAGAGTTTTCTCAATTATGATTAATGTTAAAAAGTCCTTTGGATCCTCATTGTAATCATCTTCTTGTGAATGAGCGTAGCCGACACATCTCTTCTCAGAGATAGGCTACCACCATTCTAGCTAGCTAGTGTGCTTTTTCATTTTACAGTCTTTTGTATTTTCAAATAGTCATGAATAGAATATGAGTTTCATTTTACTATTGTGTTCTATGCCATATATCTGTGTATTTCCTTGGTATATATTTGTTATATTTCTTCCTTCATATCATTCTCAAAATAATCCAGATCAATGGTATAAGAGAAGTTTTCTCCTTGTCGTTCTTAGTGCATGTCCTCGACGAGTTTAGGGTATAGAGAGTTGGGTCTCAAGCTTTCTTCTCTTGAATACAGCCACTCTTGAATGTCAAAGAAATGTCCCATGGAGAAAGAAAATATGGACGGCGGGGCAGGAGATCCTTTCAAATTTTTGGTCAAGGAATCCCTCACGCAACAGAGGAATGAGATGATGGATAATTTCCCCCAAATCCTTCAAAGGCTATCGAAAACAATGGAAATAGCTTCAACCAGCAGTCACTTCAAATATGTGATGTCCTTCAAGGTACAATTTAACTTTGATATTCATATATTTGAATTCTATATAGACATCGACGCTTTGGAAAAATGGTTAAGTCTACTAGAGGGTTATTTATGTGTCCAAAAATTTTCCAACAATGAAAAAATCACCTTCACACTCCTTAAGGCCCTTCCCCATGTCATATTTTGGTGGGAGACTTATTGTGAGAAATATGTTGAGGAAGAGCCTACAATTTTTGGGCCAGGACCCACATGGGCATATTTTGTTGATTCCCTCAAGGAACAATATTACCTTGTTGGAAATTATGATGATCAGTACACGAGATGGACCACACTACACCAAGAGAGGGGCCAAATAGTGTTGAAGTTCATAAATAACTTCCACACCTTGTGCACCAAGCCGGGTATCAAAGACTCTGAGTGGAATCTAGTCCTAAAATATTGTGGGGCTCTACACAGGTACATCCAAACTGAAATGGATTTTTTGGACATCTCATCATTGGGAGTCGCTTATCGGTATGATGTCAAAATAGAGTAGACATTTAAGCAACAAAACAAGAAGGATTTTAGGTTTTCAAATCTACAACATCCAAAGTATGGTAAGGGTGGTCCTAAATCCTAGGACAAAGGACAGAGCAAGGATGGACAACCCTAAGATAACCAACCCAAGCCACCAGCAAAGACGGGTAATGGGAAATCGAAGAAGGACACTGGAAATTAGTGTGAGTTCCACAAAATCCCTTGGCATAATACTGATGAATGTCACTCCAAACAGTCATTTTTGGTTAATACAAAATCCCCAGGGTCATATGCTGACTCGGACTCTAATTTAGAACTATGAAATGGAAAGTGGATCATTAACGCATAACCTAGTGTCACCATTGCTACCAAAAAATTCCAGCCAAAGTAACTGGAGAAGCTGGAAGAAGGGAACCGCCTCTTCCACTCATAGATGTGGGTAAAGGGGACCCCACTCCATTTCCTTTTTTTTAGTGGTATCTAGAAGAACCTAATCTCAGTAGATGTTTTCAAGAGGTTGAACCTAACAATGACATTGCATCCTCAGTCATACACCATTGGTTGGCTCAGCATGGGGCAAGACATCCGCATCAGCCAGCAATGTCTCCTACACTACAGCATCAAACCCTTCAAAGACGAGGTATTTTGTGATGTTTCCCCCTTTGAATTTTGTGATTTTTTGTCAGTGCAACCATATATGTGAAAGTTTCATGTTTTTTATGAATCTAGTCCCTGTAGTGTCATTATTACTTTGGGATATCAATTGTACAGAGTATTGGAGGCAGTCAAAAAGGCTACAATCACTTTGATATTCGTGAATCAATGCATAAAGGTGGTCTCTCAAACCTGTAATTTTATCCTCTGTATGGTTTGATCGGAAGGTGAACGGGAGGTCACTACAATCTTTGAAACATCTGCACAGGGTCTCTCTGCATAGCAGCTACAGGTGGAAAATATAGTAGATGAATACAAAGATTATTCACCTCGCCTGCTATGGTGCCTATGCACTTTCAATTAAACCACTCAGTTGATCTGAAACCCAGTACTCCTATGCCTAATGGCCCTGTGTACAGGCGTTCTCTTATGGAGAATGAAGAAATCAAACACCAAATCCAAGAGCTAATTTTGAAGGGCCACATCAAACCAAGATCCTCATCTTGTGGGAGCCCGATTATTCTGGTACAGAAGAAGGACATGACATGGTGACTTTGTATTAATTATAGAGACCTAAAAAAGACAACAATCAAGAAATGGTACCCAATTCCCTGGATTGATAATCTTGTCGATCAGCTCAAGGGAGCCAAGTTTTTCAGTAAGATTGATCTGAAGTCGAGCTACCACCAGGTGTCGATTGAGAAAATTGATGTGTGGAAGATGGCCTTCAAGTCTAAAGAATGTTTCTTTGAGTGGTTAGTCATGCCTTTCAGCTTGACTAATTCCCAAGACACATTCATGCGGATGATGGATGATATGTTATGTGTTAGAATATTGTGATTGTTTCACCATATGCAATGCTACACCATTTTCACAAAACCATAGGCACAAATCTAAGCTTGAGCACCTTAACCTTTGATAGAAAGAATGATTCTAGCAAGCCTCACAAGATAGCACACAAGATAGAGATAACACACAAGATAGAGTACCAAAAGACTGAACAGGGGTTTACTGCACACCTGTAGTTGTCGCAACTCCTCCTCAACACTTGCGCCTTACTTCTAGATGACTGAGTGTGTTTACAAATGAGCTGGAGTGCCTCCTATTTATACTAATCTATCCAGGTGAACATGTGTCTCTTCAAGCAGGGTTGACCTGGCCTTTTCTACATATAATACTTCAATGTTAATTATTTTGCTGAGTCGACTTGTCTTCCATGGTTTTCACACATTTGTTTAGGTTTTCTCTTGATTATGGAATATTCTATTATAGTCAAATTTTTATCCATGGAAGTTAATACCTCCCACAGCTACCAAAACATCAACACCCCCTCTTAGATAAGGAAGTATTTAACCATGATGTTCCCTCTGGTCTTCATAGCCTTGCTTGCTATGCCATGATCCTCATGTCATGGTTACACATACCATGTTATTGGAAGAATTTTTATGTCACACATGGCTACACCCATGTGGACCTGTCCATCTCGTCTAGGGGCCACAACCCACTAGAGAACACTAGAGCTACACCTCGTAGTGTGTGTCATCATCATCATGGGCTACACCCACATGACGTGCTCACCCATGGCTACACCCATTTTTTTAGTATCATCATTACCATCATCATTATCCATCCATATCACATGGCATGGAAATACCTACATGGTATTGCAGACCAGTAGCATCAACAGAACTACACAAGCTATCTGATAATCACCCAGATCATATTACGAGCAACACAATCCCATCCATATAGGTTCTCGACTACGCCACTAGCATACCAGACTGTCTCATTGGTGTAGAAACAAATCGACATACCAGACCATTTCACTGGAGTAGCCTACAACTCCGCATAAATCCTACAACTTGGCATGAAGCCTACAACTCAGCATGAACATATCAATACGTAGGATAACCTACCCAAAACAGGAACAAAAAGAGAAAAAGTATTTCGAATATAATAGCATTTTATATAACATATCAATTTCATGGTAATTCATTATAGCATTACCAAGGTGTCATGCCTGAAAAAAAGAACAAGAAATATCTCCTAGAGGAGATGTTAGTTCATATTGAAATTAAGTACAATAAGCATTTATATTAAATTCATTTATTCCTGGAATTAATAAAATCTAAAGGATCGCAATAATTAAGCAGGAATAAAAATATCAAACTTGATATGCAAACCTGGAGTCTGGCTATTGTTTTTCTTGAGTTACTTTTCTTCTGAGACAAGTATTCTTTCCAACCTGGAGAGTGTGTTGTTCCTCTAAATGTATTAGATCTGAGACCTTTCTGGATCTATGATTGCTTCTTGGACAAATATCCCTTCTCTTTCCAAATATTTAGATCTACAGTAGTTGATTTTTATTGTTTCTCTTATTCCATGTTCATGTGCTTGGAAGATCCAAAAATCAAAATCTTCATCCTTTGACGCATACTCTTTAGTCTGTGGTTCCATAATTTTTCCCTTTGTTCTATGCAAGGATGATGACAAGCGTTGTCTTCCATTCTCTACCAAGAGACCATGATTATGTTCCACCACTCTAATTTTATGGGGGGATTTATGACTGTATTTGACTTTGACCTTGACCAGTATTTTGACTTTGACCAATTAAACCTTTACTTTGACCAGTCAAACTTTGAGTTTGACCATTCAAACGTTAACTTTGACCCAAAAATTCAATTTTGACATTTTTATGGCTAAGCAGACCAGGAGATGTGTTGGGTTAGAGCGCACTAGGATATCCATGAATTATTCCAAATTCTTCACTTAAAGTGCCTGAACAATCAGGTTAAAGTTTGTTGCAGCTGCAAGATCAGAAACTCTAGCTACAATTGCAAGTTTTCTACAAAGATCTTGACAAAGAGTTGTGGATCTACCTTCTAGTGGTTAGAATGTTCCTAAGGTGGTGTGATCCCATAACCTGTTAGAATATTGTTCATGTTTCACCATATACAATGCTACACCATTGTCACCCAACCATAGGCACAAAACCACCCTCGAGCACCTTAACCTTTCATAGAAAAAATGATTCAGGGAAGACTCACTAGAACCAATAGATAAACTAGGGTGGTGCACCTTATACAGAGGTAGAAGAAAATATTGAATAGGGAATTATTGCACACCTGCAGCTGTTGCAGCTCCTCCTCAACATGTATGCCTTACTTCTGGATGACTGAGTGTGTGTAAAAATGAGTAGGAGCATCTCCTATTTATACTAATATGTTCTGGTGAATAGGTGTATTTTTTAGCAGGTCGACTTGTTATTTTCTACATATAATACTTCAATATTACTTATTCTACTGGGCCGACTTGTCTTCCATGGTTTTCACACATCTATTTAGGTTTTCTCTTGCTTTAGAAATATTGTATTCTAGTCAAAGGTTTATCCATGGAGGTTAATACCTCTCGCAGCTACCAAAAAATCAACATTACGTCCATTCACAAACTACTTTGTGGTTGTATATTTTGACGACATCCTCATCTTCAGCAAAACCTGTGAGGAACATTTGGAGCATATTCACCAGGTCTTGGGCACCCTGGGATAGCACAAGTTATACGCCAATTTGGAGAAATGTTGCTTCGACATGTAGAGAATCCATTATTTGGGATACATCATGGATGACTAGGGTGTATGTGTTGATCCACACAATATCCAATTCATTTGTGATTGGTCGGCCCCGAAGATAATGACTGAGCTCTACAACTTCTTGGGCCTCGCTAACTTCTACCGTCGGTTTGTTTTAGGGTTCTCTCATATTGCTTGGGCCCTAAGCCAAGTGACCAAGGGTGGAGTGAAGGCCAATTTTTTGTGGTATGTGCCCCAACAAAGGGCATTTGAGGAATGAAATCTCTCCTATGCTTAGCAACAATCCTTATTCTTCCATACTTTCAACAGCCATTTGATATTGAGATAGATTCCTCAAATTATGTTATCGGTACATTCCTCACTTAGAATGGGCATCCCTTAGCCTATCATAATGAAATTATATATAATATTGTTTGTAGATACACTACCTATGAAAAAGAGATGTAATCCATTATGTAGGCATGTCGATAGTGGAAGCATTACATTCTAGAGAAGGAAACGATCATCTAAATTGATCATAGACCTCTACAATTCATGCAGGCATAAGGAAAGTTACACAATGACCTCCATCAGAAGTGGTCCACATACCTGCATCAATTCCACTTGAATATCAAGTACAGTAAGGGTAGAACCAACCATGTCACAGATTGCCTCAGTCAACCTCTGGTGGGAGCACTAACCACAGTTCTCAACTCCTATGGACATGAGACATCTGGATGGCCATAATTATACAATAATGACTCTGAATTTGCTACTACCTATCATAAATTGAGCGCAATAAAAACAATTCCATGCTTTCATCTCTATGATGGATTCCTATGCCATCCAAGTCATCTTTGTGTTCCTTCAAGAAAGCTTCCAAATCTGATCTAGGAATATAATTACAGTTAGGAAGCAGGACATTTTGGTGTAGAGAAAACATTGGTAGTACTACAAAAGAATTTTTATAGACTGAAGCTTCGACAAAATGTTTGCAAGTACATCAGATCCTACATTTCCTGTGCCATTGCCAAGCCCTCCTTCAAGAAATAGGGGCTATACACCCCTCTACCTACTCTGAATAGGACTTGGTAGTCCATCTCCATGGACTAAATGTCTAGCCTACCTTGAACCAAGCATGGAAATGACTGGAGGTCATTGATCGATTCTCTAAGATGGCAGTTTTGGCACCGTGCAAGAAGAGCATCACAGCTGAGGCCACCTCCAAGCTCTTCTTTACACATGTTTGGGTTCATTTTGGGATTCCACACACTATTATCGATGATCAATACAGTAGGTTCCTAAACACTTTTTGATCCATCCTATGGTCAATGATGGACACCACGCTAACCAAGTTGACTTCCTTCCACCCATAGATTGATGGAAAAATAGAGGTAGTCAATAGGATGATTTTCCATTTCCTTAGGATGTAGAATTCCAAACATCTAAATACATGGGATGAAACCCTTCCTTATGTTCAACATAGCTACAATAGATCCCTCCACATGTCTATTGGCCACATCCCTTTTCAAGTGTGCTTGGGGTTCCAACCATTGGCCCCCATTGATGTAACTTCTCCAATTGTAACTGCCCCTGAAGAGTCGTCCCATGCCCAGACCGAGGTTGATCAAGGAACCAAATTTGTTGATAACATCTAGAAAATCCAACAATAATTTCATGATATTGTGTATAAATCCAATGACAAGTACAAGGAGTGTCACGATCAGCATCGAGTACCATACAAGTTTTAGGTGGGAGATAAGGTGTGGTTGCACTTGCAGAAAGAGAGCCTCACAGGACCCCATCGAAATATACTCCCACTCAAATATGGGCCTTACACCTTCACCCAGGTGGTGGGTGAGAATTATTTTGAATTAAGTATACCTCCTTTCCTTGGCTTACACCCGGTATTTAATGTGGAACTACTTCGACCATATTTTCCACCTCTCTTAGACACTTCGGTTGTGGTCAAGTAGTTGGCCTCGAAAGAACTCAATATTGACTACATCGAATAGGAGATATTTGATTGTATCATGGACATCAATACAAAGGAAACCCACCAGCAGACCATCCAACTCTATCGGGTCATCAAAGCAGGGTAGTTTCTTCATCATGCCAAGTGCCTCACCAGGAATCAGATTCAACAGAAGTTTCCCCATTTGATGGAGGAACTTGACGCAATGGATACCATTGCTTCATAAGAGGGGAGTAATAATATAGGTGGAAATTGGTGGCCACCCACCTATTTCACTAGCTCAAATCATAGTTTTCCATTTTGGATTTTTTTCTACAATTTTTCGAGTCCTAAACTTCCGGGGCCATTTTGAGGGTTTAAAACAACGTTTTTTGGGCACAACAATGCCCAAACGATATCCAAAGGATTTTTTTAGGATGAAAATAATATGTACTATATAGCTATACCTTTTTGACGAGGTATCTATCACTCCAAACAGAGATTGTATGAAAAATTTACTCCCTCGGAAAGTTGGTATATAAACTACCGCCATCAGGGCCCACAAACCCTTTGGTGTTTCATCTCCCAAGGTTAGGGTTTTGGATGTTTAGGGTTTTCTCAATTATTCTTAATGTTAAAAATTCCTTTGAAGCCTCATTTTAATCATCTTCTTGCGAATGAGCATAGCCGACATGTCTATTATCATAGATAAGCTACCACCATTCTAGAGCTTGTGTTCTTTTGCATTTTATAGTCTTTTGTATTTTCATACAGTCATTAATAGAATATGAGATTCATTGTATTACTGTGTTGTGTGCCATATCTCTATGTATTTCCTTGTTATATCTCTATTATATTTCCTTGTTATATCTAGGTGGACATTGGTGGCCACCCACCTATTCCACTGGCTCAATGCACAATTTTCCATTTTTGCAATTTTTCTACACTTTTTCAGGTCCTCAACTTCTAGGGCCATTTTGAGGCCTTAAACAAATTTTTATGGGCACGAAAACATCCAAATATATGTAGAGGTATGGTCTAAGCCAAATAGAATGTGTACTACTCATCTAGACCTTTATTATGAGGTATTGAGCACCCCAAACAGAGATCATATGCAAATGTTATGCCCTTGGAAAGTTTACATGTCAATTACCCCCGTCAGGGCCCACAAACCTTTTGGCGTTTTATCTCTCGGGGTTAGGGTTTTGGATGTTTAGAGTTTTCTCAATTATGATTAATGTTAAAAAGGCCTTTGGATCCTCATTGTAATCATCTTCTTGTGAATGAGCGTAGCCGACACATCTCTTCTCAGAGATAGGCTACCACCATTCTAGCTAGCTAGTCTGCTTTTTCATTTTACAGTCTTTTGTATTTTCAAAAAGTCATTAATAGAATATTAGTTTCATTTTACTATTGCATTCTATGCTATATATCTATGTATTTCCTTGGTATATATTTGTTATATTTCTTCCTTCATATCATTCTCAAAATAATCCAAATCAATGGTATAAGAGAAGTTTTCTCCTTGTCGTTCTTAGTGCGTGTCCTCGATGAGATTAGGGTATAGAGAGTTGGGTCTCAAGATTTCTTCTCTTGAATATAGCCACTCTCAAACACCCAAGAAAACTCCCATGGAGAAATAAAATATGGACGGTGGGGCAGGAGATCCTTTCAAATTTTTGGTCAACGAATCCCTCATGCAACAGAGGAATGAGATGATGGATAATTTCTCCCAGATCCTTCAGAGGCTATCGAAAAAAATGGAAGCAACTTCAACCAACAGTCACGTCAGATATGTGATGTCCTTCAAGGTACAAGTTAACTTTGATATTCATATATTTAAAGTCTATATAGACATCGACGCTTTGAAAAAATGGTTAAGTCTGCTAGAGGGCTATTTCTCTATCCAAAAATTTTCCAACATTGAAAAAAACACCTTCACACTCCTTAAGGCCCTTCCCCGTGTCATATTTTGGTGGGAGACTTATTGTGAGAAATATGTTGAGGAAGAGCCTGAAATTTTTGGGCCAGGACCCAGATGGGCATATTTTGTTGATTCCCTCAAGGAACAATATTACCTTGTTGGAAATTATGATGATCAGTACACGAGATGGACCACACTATGCCAAGAGAGGGGAAAAACAGTGTTGAAGTTCACAAATAACTTCCATACCTTGTGCACCAAGTTGGGTATCAAAGACTCTGAGTGGAATCTGGTCCTAAAATATTGTGGGGCTCTACACTTGTACATCCAAACTGAAATGGAGTTTTTGGACATCTCATCATTGGGAGTCGCTTATCAGTATGATGTCAAAATAGAGAAAACATTTAAGCAACAAAACAAGCAGGATTTCAGGTTTTCAAATCTACAACATCCAAAGTATGGTAAGGGTGGCCCTAAATCCTAGGACAAAGGACAGAGCAAGGATGGATAGCCTTAATATAACCAACCCAAGCCACCAGCAAAGAAGGGTAATGGGAAATCGAAGAAGGACACTGGAAAGTAGTGGGAGTTCCACAAAATCCCTTGGCATAATACTGATGAATTTCACTCCAAACAGTCATTTTTGGTTAAGACAAAATCCCTAGGGTCAGATGCTAACTCGGACTCTGATTTAGAACTATAAAATGGAAAGTGGATCATTAACGCATAATATAGTGTCACCATTGCTACCAAAACATTCTATCCAAAGGAACTGGAGAAGCCGGAAGAAGGGAACCACCTCTTCCACTCAAATATGTGGGTAAAGGGGACCCCACTCCATTTCTTTTTTTTTAGTGGTAGCCAGAAGAACCTGATCTCAGTAGAGGTTTTCAAGAGGTTGAACCTAACAATGACATTGCATCTTTGTGTTCCTTCAAGCGAGCTTGAAAATCTAATATGGGATGATAATTATAGTCAGGAAGGAGGACATTTTAGTGTAGAGAAAACATTGGTAGTACTACAAAAGAATTTTTATTGGTTGAAGCTTCGACAAAATGTTCGCAAGTACATCATATCCTACATTTTATGTGCCATTTCCAAGCCCTCCTTCAAGAAATAGGGGCTATACACCCCTCTACCTACTCTGAATAGGACTTTGTAGTCCATCTCCATGGACTACATGTCTGGCCTACCTTCAACCAAGCAAGGGAATGACTGGAGGTCATTGATCGATTCTCTAAGATGGCAGTTTTGGCACCATGCAAGAAGAGAATCACAGTTGAGGCCACCTCCAAGCTCTTCTTTACACATGTTTGGGTTCATTTTGGGATTCCACACACTATTATCTATGATCAATACAGTAGGTTCCTAAACACTTTTTGATCCATCCTATGGTCAATGATGGACACCAAGCTAACCAAGTTGACTTCCTTCCACCCACAGACTGATGGAAAAACAGACGTATTCAATGGGATGATTTTCCATATCCTTAGGATGTACAATTCCAAACATCCAAATACATGGGATGAAACCCTTCCTTATGTTCAACATAGCTACAATAGATCCCTCCACATGTCTATTGGCCACATCCATTTTCAAGTGTGCTTGGGTTCCAACCATTGGCCCCCATTGATGTAACTTTTCCAATTGCAACTACACAGGAAGAGTCCTCCCATGCTCAGACCGAGGTTGATTGGGCAACCAAATTTTTTGAGCACATCCAGCAAATCCAACAACAAGTTCATGATATTGTGTATAAATCCAATGATAAGTACAAGGAGTTCCATGATCAGCATCGAGTACCATACAAGTTTTAGGTGGGAGATAAGGTGTGGTTGCACTTGCAGAAAGAGAGCCTCATAGGACCCCATCGAAATATACTTCCACTCAAATATGGGCCTTACACCTTCACCCAGGTGGTGGGTGAGAATTATTTTGAATTAAGTATTCCTCCTTTCCTTGGCTTACACCCAGTATTTAATGTGGAACTACATCGACCATATTTTCCACCTCTCCTAGACACTTCGGTCGCAGTCAAGTAGTTGGCCCCTACAGACCTCAATCTTGACTACATCGAATAGGAGATATTTGATTGTATCATGGACATCAATACAAAGGACACCCACCAGCAGACCATCCAACTCTATCGGGTCGTCAAAGCAGGGTAGTTTCTTCATCAGGCCAAGTGCCTTACCAGGAGTCAGATTCAACAGAAGTTTCCCCGTTTGATGGAGGAACTTGACGCAATGGATACCATTGCTTCCTAAGGGGGGAGTAATAATATAGGTTGAAATTGGTGGCCACCCACCTATTTCACTATCTCAAATCATAGTTTTCCATTTTGGATTTTTATCTACACTTTTCGAGTCCTGGACTTCCGGGGCCATTTTGAGGCCTTAAAAAAACATTTTTTGGGCACAACAATACCCAAACGAAATTCAAAGGCATTTTTTGGGATGAAAAGAATATGTACCCTATATCTATACCTTTTCGACGAGGTATCTATCGCTCCAAACAGAGATTATATGCAAAATTTACTCCCTTGGAAAGTTGACGTATAAACTACCCCCATCAGAGCCCACAAACCTTTTGGTGTTTCATCTCCCAAGGTTAGGGTTTTGGATGTTTAGGGTTTTCTCAATTATTCTTAATGTTAAAAATTCCTTTGGAGCCTCATTTTAATCATCTTCTTGTGAATGAGCGTAGCTGACACGTCTATTATCATAGATATGCTACCACCATTCTAGAGCTTGTGTTCTTTTGCATTTTACAGTCTTTTGTATTTTCATACAGTCATTAATAGAATCTGAGATTCATTTTATTATTGTGTTTTGTGCCATATCTCTATGTATTTTCTTGTTAGATCTCTATTATATTTCTTCCTTCATATCATCCTCAAAATAATCTGGATCAATAAAAATTATATAGGCCAATGCCCTATAGCAAGAAACAACTTGTTATGTGGAGGGTATGTCTTAATGGGAGGCTATAAAAAGATATGAAACTCCCATTGGTGAGGTTTCAACATAGTGTATGCTCAAATTAATTGTAATGTTTCAACAACTTAGGTTGGAAGGATGAACCTTGAGAGGAGACAATGAATATATTTAAACTAATTGATGAATGATGACAACATGATACAAGTGATAAAGAAAGGGATATTTATTAAAGTAAATGGTGCTTCTGTAGAGTGAAGGTGATATTACTAAGATCTTAAAATTTCAAAGATAGATTCCTTATACATACTAACATTGTATAAATTTAGTTTAGTGATATAAATATCTTCTTTGATATATTTTATTTGTATGTGTGACAGAATCATTGTAGTGGAAACAATAGATCTTTTGGATTCTTTCCTTCAATACAAAATTGAACCAGTGTCTACAACCATATTATTGTTGCAAAGGATATTTTCACTTCCAGATGAAATGATAATAGAAAGAAAAAAAAAAGGCATTGGTTGATATTGGGATGGGTTATTAACATGGAGGACAAAAATTATAGGAATATTTAAATTTGGGAGTACCAATTTAAGTAGCATTGTGGAGTCTTGGAGCAATCCCAACAATAACCCCAATAGGACACAAGGCAGAGCATATTCTTGAATAAAGAAGAGGACACAAGACATAAAATTGATATGAATATTTCCTAAACAGAGACCATAGTAGATGAAATTGCATCTTCAGAAGAATTGAAAAGAGAATTTCCACCAGTTCATGTTGCATCTAGGATATCTGGTTACATTGGAGGATTGCACTACAACATGTGATCCGATATGAATCATAAAGTAGTCACCCACTTGGGAACCAAAAAATTTCCACCTGCAACATTTGTAATCTTTAAGTTCATCAAAATATCCAAGGTTATGCTAACAATACCATTGTTTGCAACAATTTCCTTTTTACTGCCATTCTCCACCAGAACTAAAGCCAAATTATGAGAAAATGTACTTAGGGGACCAATATCCTTTTCATAACTATCCACTTTAAATATATTTAGCTTCTGAATAAGATGTTAAACTACTCTAAGAGACTCTAAGATGGTCTTGACCTCTATTTAAATTACAAAAAATTAAATCAAATCAGTCAAGGGGAATGTTATTAAATGTGTACTCTGTAATAGTTTCATAGAAGTATCTAGTATGTACTCAACTAGGGAGCCTTCAAGAACTGTAACTTCATCTAGTGAATCTCTTAATGTATCATTAGTATCATCTTGGTGGGACTCCATAGAAATACTTATTGATAGAGAAAGACCCACCTGAAACAATTTGAACTAATAGTTGTGATATAGATGATGGTGATAGAAGCATAGAAGCATTGACCAGGTGTTCCAAAAGTATACAATAACTCTATAAGGTCTCTATAAACCATAAGCTATGCTCTAACTTTTCATACTCACTCTACTTCACATGTTTAGTTTCTATAATCAAAAGTGAGACCTGTGGAAGTGTCCAGAGAAGCTTACGTGTTGCCTTACATGAAATGAGAAGCTCCTTAATAATATTATATGCATGAAAATTATTAATGAGTCCAGAACTGAAAATTGCAAGCCACAACATCAATGCACTAGGGTCCTTGGAATTTTTTACTATTACAATTTTTCGTGTTGCACTGTGAATTTGTTATAGATTGGCTTGTTGGTTTTTTAATAATTTTAGTTGTAAAACTAACACTTGTTTTTTGTTAATGGGTTATTACATCCTCACACCTATTGCAGATCTTGTTGTGAATATGTCAACCATATTTTCATTTATAGCTATATTATTAATAGAAACTAATATATCAGATATTATGGCAGTGTAGAACCATTAATTAGATGTCTTTGACTAATGCTAGAAGTATTCTATAAGTTGTTGGTTAATATTTGAAATGGAAGATAAATATTGCATTATTTTGTATTTATTTCTGATTTTAATTATGGATATCTTACAAGAATCGTGAATAACTTACAAGGAGAATACTCTTCTTTGATTTACATTTTCTCAAAGTATGAATTTGGTTGCATCTCAATGTTTATGCCTTATTGGTTACATCATATAGGTTATAAACAAGGATCTCCTCTACTCCCCACATATTGTATTCATTCATATATGGACTCAAAATGCTTTTGGTGGCTTTTGGGTGCTAAAATCAGTGGAATTTCCTTTGGGTATTTAGTAAAACAAATTCTAATAAAGCTAATCATAAGGAAAGACTTCATGTTCTTGGTGCATTTTCCAAAAATGAAACCACTAGGTTCTTTATCTATAAGGTTGTTTTGTGAGAAGTTAAAGCCATCATTCTAGTGTGATTTCATAAGTTTTTTCATACATATATGCAAAATATGTTTATGTACAATTGTTCTCTACTCTGATATTTTTTAGTTAAAAAAAATGCATGACCATGTATTATACTAAAGAGAGGTGAAATTAGTATAAAACCAAGTCGTTGAACCCAAAGCTATCTTATTGTAGTATCATATCCCTACGTTGGGATGTTAGCGCACTTGTTTTCTTATTTTTGAATTACCTTTGTGATTTGTGAGTGTATAATATTCACATCATGTTATCATACTAACAATAGAAATAAAAAAGGGGGTATTAAAAATTCCATGAAAAAATGGATACCTAGGATATATGGTAAAAATAGGGGGTTTAAAAATCGTACATATGTATTGGGAGGGGGGGTCAACAAAAGGATTTTAGGTTTTTTTTTAGATCTTAACCAATCGAAACATCAACATTTTTGGAAACCATACTAGGGAATGATTTGTTTTCAAGAAATCTGAAAATTTTAAGAATCAGATATTATTGGAAAACTAGATGTTGTCTGGTTGAAGTTTTGAAGAAGATCTAGATATTTATTCAAGATGAATTGGGTTCTTGAAAAAAATATTCAGAGAGAATTAAATGTCATTGAAGACATATTGTTGAAGTTTCAGTCACAAATCCATTGTGAAAAATTCCATAGAATCAAAGAACCATCCAAGATTTGGGAGGATGATCTCTTTGGAAACTCCATCATCGAAACTCAATATCTTGAAGAAATATGCCTTGGTAACTTCACCGAAAAGACTCTAGAGTTTCAAGAAGATCAATATGAAGAATCCTCAGAGGAATTTCTTTCATGCTATGAACATATTTTTCCTTCTCCACCAGGCCCAACAATAGTTGTCCAAGATACAATAAAGAGAGGGTATCCAAAGAAAGAAACGGTTGCATCAAATTCCACTCAATTTGCAAGGAGAAGCTTATCTCTTGCCAAATATTTCCATAGACAAATTTCCCATGTTCTTCAGGAATACTTCATCAGATGCAAAGAAACATTTGATTAAGATTTACAGTGCTTATGAGATTTATAATGTGGCTGAAAATGATGTTGCATGTCGGTTGTTCATATTAACTCTAAAGGAAGATGCTAGTGAATGTTTTTATTCATTGTTGCCCAGAACCATCACTAGTTGGGATGTATTAGAAAATTTATTAATTGAGAAATATTTCCCAAGAAAAGACCCATATCTTTTTGCTTGAAGTTGGTTGAAATCAAGATGACTGAGGAAGAGACAATCAAAGATTTCACTTTCAAAAAAATCAGAGTTCTTAATGAGATCCCTTAAGAAATGTTTCCAAACGATGTCATCATCTTTAGTTGTTATGAAAATGCCTTGCCAATGAATCTGATATTTCTATTGAAGCAAGAGGGAAAGTGTAGTTGGAAAGAGTTAATGCAGCAAGCTCAAGTCATTGAAAGAAACATTCTTGAAATCGATGTTAATATATTAAACATCCCAATATTTCATGACAATAAAGGAATGGATTTAGAAGAAAAGTTTGATGAAATACTTGGAAAAAAAATTGAGATCTTGTTCTTGAAATTGAAAATGAGAACTATATTGTTTCAATTGAACAAAATTATCATTCTCTACATGCTCCATTGAAGGAAAATTTTGACTTCTCATGTGTTCAATTTGAGAGTAATAATCATGATGAAAATGTTGCAGCAGATTCTCAAATGGTAGAGCCAACTGATACCAAGCCACAAGAAGAATAATTACATTGGATGAATAGAATTTATGATCAAAGTTATCACTTTACATCAAAAATTTATGATATTGATTTCTCTCATAAAGAAATTTTTAATGAAGAAGATATCTTCCACGCATCAAAACAAGGGCAATTACAACAAGAGGATCCATGGGTGATATGTTTTATTTTTGAAGATAATGAAGTTGTTGATGAACAACAAAAGACAACCTCACAATTCCCCACAAATTTTCAGCTACAATTCACCTTTGCAACTTCACCATGTAAACATAGTCATTGTAAAGAGGAAGAATGCTTTCAAGACATTGTTGATGAATAAAGAATCTTGTATGTGGTGAGTAATAAGGAGAAAGATGAGAATATTTTTAAACTAGAATATTCTCATCCAACCATAGACAACAACAATTATGATCAATTAAGAATTGATTTTATTGGATTATGGTTCCAAAGCATCGTTATCTAATAAATGCAATCAAGTTTCAAGCACATCTTTCTCAGTTTTTCCTCATCACACTTTGGACATGCCCCTAACTCTTTGGTACTATCCTCGATATGTTCCAATATTCTAGAACTCATTCAAAATATTGATTGGATGCTTAAATGGTTCCATTGGAAATAAACCTACACCTAAAAGTGTCCCTTTCCTCCAAGAAATATAGGGTAGGTATATCTTCATTATATATAGTTTTCTTCTTCAGTCAAAGTTTTGCATAATAAAGCAGTTACTAGATGAATATAGTGTTGAAGATAACTCCATGGAAGAGGAATTATAAGAATCCATTGTGAATACGACTCCATATCCCAATGGAGAAGGAAGTTGGTCTTCAGATTCTGGTGTTCTCAACAACCCATAGGGGTTCATTGTCCCACAGTTGGAGCCAATTGTTGATTGAAAATGTGGTAATTTTTCGCTCTTGGAATAAAAAAAAAAGATAATTTCAGAAGAAGGAAATTTTGAACGATCATAAGTTCAAATTGTATCCCTCGGTATCATCTTCGTCACACATTTTGAGGATTCAACATCCGAGTCGGTATGCTCAAGCTATCCAGGTTTTTGTCTAACTGCCAAAAGAGAACTTCTTCCATATGCAGCAAAGTTAATTTTTCTTGGAACCATGATCATTTTCATAGAACCACACTTATGTTCTTGGAATTCTTGGAACCATGTTATTTTCTTGGAATTCTCTTATTTCCATATTTTTATCATCTCGCGTATATTGTTTTCTCTCATACTTAGTTTTATTTATTATACACTTGATCTCATCTCTGTATCTCATTACTAGTATTTCACACTTAAAAAATATTTGTATCTCCCTCACCTCTCTTCTCTTCCCCCTCACTCCTCTCTTGTATAATTGATTATTTTCCAAAGTCTCCGCTCTCCAAATTCCCCTCTCCTATTCTCCATACTTGTTTCTTTTTTGAAATTATCTACACTTTCCTTCCTCTCTGTTGATCCTAAGGTCTACACCTGACTACTAGAGGGCATAGCTAGGCCACCTCAGTTGTTGGAATGATTGTTTTTTTATGAATTAATTTTGTTTGTTTTGATGATCAGTTGATAGATAGGTTTTCAAGGACATGGATCTAGATGGATTGTTCAACAACATCAACTGCAAGATTTTCCTTGCTCATAACTAAGAAAAGGTTCAACTGTACATGTAAATTCATCTTGCTGGTATGAGTTATAAGCATGCACATCTGCATCCTTAATAGTAAAAAGATATGATTTATTGATTTCAATATATGAAGATAAACTAAAGTCTGAAAATGATGGTTTAGCATATTGAGACAAATAAAATTTCAGATCAGATTTGTGTTATTCATATTCTTCCTCTGACTCCTCTACAACCAAAAATCCATCACAAACCTGATTTGAAAGCTTTTTACAAGCCTGGAATTTGCTCTCAACCTCCTCTATATCAACGAACATCTGTTGCAATGATGATGAACTTCTCTCTCTGAGAAAAATAACTAGATCAAGGTGTTGTGCAATTGTGTACTGCACCATGGAAGCAACCTTAGTAGGCTGAATTTCCATTGGCATATTAAGAAACATTCTATTGAATACAATAACAACTCGATCATTCTCCCTTATCAAGGTGTAGAACTCAGTAAGGTATCGATTAAAGTATTTCTTCTCTCCCCAATACCCTAGGAAAGTATCATGAAAATATTCCCATGAATCTATTGAATCAACTTTCAAATTTCTGAACCATATTCTAGCATCCCCATATAAATATTTACAGAAAGTTCTCATGAGCACATTCTCATGGATGATTTGTACAAGATCAGTGAATCATTCAAAAGAAACCATGTGTTTCTTGGATGTCACATGATCTTATCCAATGGCTATCAAATTGGGAGGATAGCCATGAAGGATAAGTGGAAACTTTAGGGGTTTGTAACATTTTCTAATCCTGGACTGAATTTCAGTGAGATAGTTATAATAAGGAGAAATTGTCTACGGAGGTGGTGAGTGAGCTTTATTTTTCACATGGTTACAGGGATGATCATTTTTAGATTGAATTTGGATGCAAAGATCATTATTCTCAATAGGTTGAGGTGAAGGGATCAGACCCAAATCAACAATATAGGAAGAGGGTAGATCTTCTTCTTTCAAGAAAGGATATACAATAGTAGGTTGATGGTCATCCGAATAAAAACAACAAAGGATGATTATTTTAACACACAAAGGAAAGGAGAGGAAAGAACTGATGAAAAAAATATAATATCTTGGAGGAAACTTATGACTTGATACCTGGTTTTTCCCTTCATTTCTTTCATATTTATATTAGCCGGATTCTCCTTTCGGTGGAGTCTTTGATTGTGGAGTTGTCAGGTGGAAGATTGCAGTCACTATGTGTACCTGGATTTTGCTCACCATCAAAAACCATATCTAATCGATGTCATTCTCCTAGGGAAATGTTGTTTTGTTACTTTGTTTCCAATAAACAACACCAGAAGATGTTGGCCTAAGGTCTGCACCTGACTGGTTCTGGTGTTGTTTATGGGGAACGAATTAATGAAGCAATCTTTCCTAGGTAGAACGACAATGATCAGATCTGGTTTTTGATGGTGCAAAAAATCCAGACACACATAGTGACTAAAATATTTCACCCAATGACTCCACAATCAAAGACTCCATTGGAAGGAGAATCTGGTTGATATAAATATGAAAGAACTGAAGGGAAAAACTAGGTATCAAGTTATAAGTTTCCTCTAAGACATTATATTATTTTTCATCAGTTCTTTCCTCTCCTTTCCTTTGTGTGTTAAAATAATAATACTTTGTTTTGTTTATTCGGATGACCATCAGCCCGCTATTGTATATCCTTCATTGAAAGAAGAAGGTCTTCCCTATTCCTATATTGTTGATTTTCATCTAATCCATTCACCTCATCCTATTAAGAAGAATGATCTTTTCATCCAAATTCCTTCTGAAAATGATCATCCCTATAACCATGTGAACAATAAATCTCACTCACCACCTCCTAAGATCATTGCTCCTTCTTGTAACTATATAATTGAAATTCAGTCTAGGATTAGAAAATGTTACAAACCCCTAAAGTTGTCGCTTATCCTTCATGGCTCTCCTCCCAATTTTATTGATTATCTTCCTAGGTTCAATGGAGAAGACCACGTGACATCCAAGAAAACATAGTTTATTTTGAACGATTCATTGATCTTCTACAAATCATCCATGAGGATGTGTCCATGAGATATTTCTATAAATCTTTATATGGGGATGTTGGACTATGGTTCAAAAATTTGAAAGTTGATTCAATAGATTCATGGGCAGATTTTCATGATACTTTCCTAGGGTATTAGGGAGAGAAGAAATCCTTTGATAGATACCTTATTGATTTCTACACCTTGAGAAGGGAGCGGGATGAAGTTGTTATTGTATTCAATAGAAGGTTTCATAATTTTTATCTTAATATGCCAATGGAAATTCAACCTACTGAGGTTGATGCCATGGTGCAGTAGACAATTGCACAACACCCCAATCTAGTTCTTTTTCTCAGAGAGAAAAGGTCATCATCATTGCAACAGATGTTCGTTGATGCAGAGGAGGTTGAGAGCAACTTTTGGTCTTGTAAAAAGCTGTCAAATCAAGTTTGTGATGAAGTTTTGGTTGTAGAGGAGTCATAGGAAGAATATGAACAGCAAAAATCCGATCCGGAATTTTATTTGTATCAGTATGTTGAACCATCATTTTTCATATTTTAATTTGTCTTTAGATATTGAAATCATAAAATTAGATCTTTTTACTATTGAAGATGCAGATGTACATTCTTATAACTCATACTAGCAAGATGAATTTACATGTACAGTTGAAGTTTTTTTTAGTTATGAGCAAAGGGTTGAGTTTGTTAATGATGAATTTCATGAAGGATTTGTAGAGAGTGACGATCGATTTTTCAAACAAAAAGTTGTTTCCCCTCAGCATCTGACTGTAAATATTGGAGATCAGGTAACATCCTTGACTTATGATAACCTTCAAGATTATATATGATTAAATTTTGGTCAAGAAAATGAGAAGGAGCTACAGGAGCAGTTGAACATGTTTTATTTCCCAACAAATGATGACCTATTGATTACAAAGATCAACATTGAATAAGAGAAGAGCATTCATATTGAACAAAAAGAGGTTTTCGATGAGGTATTATGTCATGATTTTTATGATCCGGTTTCCTTTTGCATGGAGTTAGTTTTTTCAAGAGGCCAAAATGTTGCAGCTTTTGGCATACCATTCATTTGTAGTAGTAAAAATAAACTTCCCATGGAATTCTTTCTGCAAATGGTATATTCCTATTGCACTTTCCTATATAGTTGAAAGCAACAAGATCATTTCATCAATCTACTGTTTGCATGGCTAAAATGGAAGTTTTTCTTTACTTGATCAAATGGTTGATATGGTTAGTATAGGAGTGTACATAAATAATCTCGCCACTTGAGCATTAATTTTCAGTTTGTTTAGTGTGTTGTAGATTAGAAATAAGAGAATCCATAGCCCAATAAAAGCATTGAGCTGTAGTTGCAGATTTGTTTTTCAGTTGAAATAAGACTGGTGTCACGGCTCATAAAGGGAATTAAGTGGTTGGTGGAAGGGTGGCAGAAATAAAGAATTAAGGCACACATGTTTTTTGTTCTTAGGACCTCACAGAAAAGTGCTACCCCCAGTTGGAGTCGATATTATATCCTAGGCCTACACCTCTTCCTTCTATTCATCAAACCATCCCATTCATCTGTCAACCTAGATTCTAGTTAGTTTTTCCTCATTGTGTGTTAAGTCATTTCAATTCGTTTTATGCCTATCCCTTCTTTGCTTATGATTATATTTTTTTCTATTTTATGAGATTCAGTCAAGTCTTGATTTGAGATTGGATACATTCTATCACCATGGTTTATGTCATAGATGGATCACAAGGAGTTAACTTAAGCCTACAAGTGTAAAACTATTGATTGCAAGAATACCAGTATTCTTGCAATCAACAGACAAACTCTATTTTATGAATTTTTTATGTTTTAAAAAATATTTCAAAGTTTGAATAAAAGCATGTTGGCACCCAGATCGCACTCACATGTTCCTTGTACCCTCGATATTGTGCACATTTGTTCCTTTTGCAGTTATCATTAGAGGTTTTGTGCAGTTATAATTGCAGGTTGTGCAGGTTGTGAGTGAACATGAAGTAACGCATACCCTCGACCACCATTGTCAATAGAGGCATCTAGGGAAAAATGGTGTCATCCCGAGAGCACTGGAAGCTAAGCAGATCCGAGCCAAAGGGGATCAATTTGTTCAAGTCCATACCAAATATTGGTGACATATTTATCATGGTTTTATCAAAATATTGGTTATTGCTTCTCTCAGTGAATTAGGCATGTCTTGGACAAAATTTCTAGATAATCTAGGGTTATAGGATGAAGTGCCAGAAACACAGCAACCCGAAGAGAAGGAAATTGAACAACAATCAGAAGAGAAGAATATGAAGTTCCTTGGGAAGATAAGGTTTCCACAAAACCTGGGAGTTCATCCAAATCCACCCAACATGCCAAAGAAAATACCTTACCTGGAAAAAGAAGAACCAGATCAGACAAAGAAAGATCTAGCATTCCAGAAAAAGACGGATAGAAGTTCATAGTTAAACATACATTCAAATTATCAGTTCTGTTATCATTCCAGTAAGGAAAATTTGGGCTCCATTTATGATCAAACTGTAACAAATATTCCAAACCGTTTATAACCCACTTCCAGAATGGGTCTATTTACCCTTCATTTAGGCGATTTTCCAAATTTCTCAACAATTTGGGAGAATTATTGTCTCATCAAAATGAGATTTTATAGAACTCGTTTTCACATGCCTAGTCATCACCAACAAATGATCTTGAGTGCCATATGTCCATTAGGGGACCGTGCAAGAGCCAAGTATTAAGCAATACCATTGTGTTTAAGATATCAATCTTAGGTTCTCATGGATTGGAGATTTATGGGTTATGCCATTAAATGTCGGAGCTTCAGTTCATGGCATATTATTGATTTTTCTATGTATCTACTTCTGTTTTGGTAAGATGAAAGATCAGATTGAAACCATATTTTTTTACATGTTTCAAAAGAGGTAAAGATGGCATTCAATTTCAAGAACTTCGGTTTGAAAAAAAAAATCACATTGATTAGAATGCCAAAATTCCACCATTTTGGTGTGGACTGGGGAAATCAAGATGGAGGATTGGGAAGACCTCAATTATTATCAATCATTTTACTATATGGATGGAGTAGATTTGATGCTTAGATGATGGCTCTAAATTTTGGTTACCAATGTTGATTTATCTATGATAGGCACTTGGTGTCATTATAGAATTGCTTGATAAGGCAATAGATGAGAAATAAAATGGGAGCAGAGTAAAGGTAGAGATCAAGCCTAAAATTGAAGATGGCAAGGACATGAATGACAGTAACCTACAGGTTCAATATCTCAAGCAATAGAATTATAGCATTAAGCGCGGCATATTAAAGATCTACAGCAACAAAACTAGGCTCTTGAGCTGCAACACACAAATCTACAGAAAAAATATCAGAAGTTGCAGAAGAAACACCAAAAAACTTGCATGTTCTTGAAGGAGATTATATAAATGTATACTACTGTCAAAGAAAAAAATAATTCAAATCTTGTTCCAGCTTGGTCCACCTATATTCAAGGTTTTTCTCCAGTTTTGGCGTACATGGGCATCAATGCAAAGTCAATAGCTAGTTACATCTTATGAAGACTCCTATTATGCAAACTCTTTCACTTTAGTTATCAACAATAGCTTCAGTTACATCAATAGAATATTTTTGGTTTAATTAGAGATACTACTTCCACTTGTAATAAATTGTTGCTTTTGATCAGAACAATGTTTTTGATTAAGGTCGAGCATTGTCAAATTCCTCCAATTCAGGCAAATGAAACTCAATTCCATATTTGAAGTTTGGAGCACAAGCGCTACCTAAAATTTATGTAGTGTTGTAAAAGTTTATCCCAAATCCTATTTTCTGGGGATTATCATATCTATTCTTATCAAATATTTTGAAAAAACAAAGATAGAGGATCAAAATAAATGAATTTATTCCTAATTTCAGGGAGCATATTAACAGATGGCATTTCAAGATTTTACGGTTAATACCTTTTTTCCCATGTTTAGTCACTGTATTCAAGTGTAGTTTTTGAAAGGATGGATATGCATTTTTGAAAACAAAAAGAGGTTTTTCACAGAATGGACCCATTCATAAAAAAACTCTCTCATTTTTTATAAGTGTCATGGTTTGGAATATTAGAATGAATTTTTACATCTCATTTTTCTAGATTTAAACATTGAATGATTTCTTGTTTTAGTCACTAACTTTGGGCGCGATTTACCAGAAGAAAGAGGTGAATTTTTGAAAGAAAAAAAAGAGGTTTTTATTTGGAACAGTCACATTCACTAAAACCTCTCTTAGTTTTTATAAAACTATCATGTTTTTTTATATACGAAGGAATGTTTGGACCCTATTTTTCAGGAATTCGCCAGATTTATTTTTCTAAAAATAACTCATAAACAACAGTCGATGAGCCACCTCATCAATTCGACTTGGAGATATGATAGAGGTATTTGAACCCTCTATTGATGGGGATAAATAGATGAATCTATGAATGTAATGTAGGTTCATTTTTTGGGAGGTATCAAGCATTGGGATTTTGGCTAGGCTTTGAAGCACAAAACTGTAAAGTTTTCCACCTAGTGAATACAATTTTTGGTGACAAACTATGTTTTCTCAAATATTGTTTGTGTTATTATCTTATCTAGATGAAAATTGAAATGTATGAAAATAATTTTTTCTTTTCCTTTCAACTATTTCCTTAATGAACTGTTTATTTTCATGCAACATGATTTCAACTATTGTTTCAGTGAATAGTTTATTGTCATACAAAATGTTTGGAGGATTTGTGTCTAGGTACATATTTTGGATATGAAATATCATTTTAGGTCTAAAAGTTCATACAGCAAGTCACACATTGTATGCTTGTTAGTATTTCCTTTGTTTTATCTTCATATCTTTATCTTCTTACCAGAATGTATGCCACCAGCTAAGGAAAACCTTGTAGTTGATGTTGTTGAACAATCCAACTAGATCCTTTTCCTTGAAAACCTATCTATCAGTTGACCATCAAAACAAACAAACTTAATTCATAAAAAAACAATCATTCCAAAAACTGAGGTGACCTAGATTTTCCCTATAGCAGTCACGTGCATACCTTAAGACCAACACTCTCCTCTCTTAGTTTTCCACACTTAGAATTTTAATTTTTCTCTCCCCCTTATCCCTCCATCCCCTACCTATGTCTATACGCTTTTCCACGCGTAGAATTTTTCTTAATTTATCCCTCCTCCTTATCTATCCATACTCCCTCCCATCCTCGCGGTGCTCTACGACCCCATGGATCTATGTGTCTCTCCTTATCTCTCCATAAGAGCACCCCCCTTTCCTCCATCTATTCTCTTCCCTCTCCTATTCCTCTCTCCACTCTCGTTCCATATCCCACTCTCATACTTAAAATTTTCTTAATATTTGTCTCAACCAATCATATTGAAAGACCTCTTATTCTATGAAAAGTGGCAGCCATTGAAATCATGACATGTGGCAATCTATAGCATCCTATGGCACAACAACATGTGGCAGACATGACATCCATTCACATGAGGACACATGGAGACCAATCATCTTATGACACATGGAATCCTATGGAAACCTATCTCATTATGACACATAGAGATGAAGTGGATCTTGACTCAATGTTGATTGGGATATGACTCACATTTTTGCGTTGGTTGGGCGCTTAGTAAATGTTGACTAGGTAATCAAAATTTTATTTAATTCATGAATTTTCTTAAGGGTCAAAACTCATAATTTTCATAGTCTCTTTATGTTCCACTTGAAAAGCATGTTAAGATTTTAAATATATACACTAAACTATAAACACCAAAAATGTATGTGGGATATGTATTTTAATAAAAATCAAATTTTAAATAGAGGAGGCGAATTTAAATGAAGGGATAGGATTGACCCGTGAAATTGATCAACTGTGGCTGAGTCTTTGACTTCTCGAGCTGATATATTAAGATCCTGACCTCAATTTGCAGAAACATTACCTCGTTGGAAAGGTAATTCAACGAGGAAGATGATGGAATAGGTTTCAAGAGTTGAAATTAGATATAAATCTCCCATAAATTAAAAGAACAATCAACTTAATTTCCATGGTTTGTTGATAAATCTATGTGGTACCTCGACTTCCTGAGCTTATATCTTGAGATCCAAAACTCCAAATTATGCTCAGAAAGACTTGTTGGAAAAATATAATGATAAATATTGAACCTAAATTGGTTTCCATGGATGATAAATCGAATATCACACTCAAAAAATTAAAATACAGGACAATTCTAAAACGGCACTTATTTTGAAAATGTGAAAATAAAAGCTTGTTAAGTGATTTTTATTAAATATGAAATGGAACCCACTTCGAGACACAAATTTTAATGATACATAATTGTTAATGAGGCTTAAATGAGGCATTAATTAAAGTTAATATTTCAAGAAGAATAGCATATGGAAAATTCTAGAAGAGAAAACCCTAACTACATCAAGAACTTAAAAAGACCAGATTTTAAAAAGCAAGAGACAACTTCATCAAATGGTTAGAAGGTTGCATTATTAGAAGAGAGAGGGAAATCAAAATATTAGAACATAAAGGTACAACCATCAATATCCATCCAGGTTTCTAATTAGCAAATAAGGATATCCATTTTTCTTCTTCTACTACTACTACACCATTTCCTCAAGGCTTTATGCTTGTATTTCTGAACTAAGCATAAGGATGAGTTCTTGAGTGTTTCTCTTGCATTCTTCCGATAATTTTCTTTATAAGATCATGGATTATTTATAGTTATGTATGTGACTTCCATATGTAAACCAGAAATTCCCATTGGATTCATGGAAATTTAGTCCTTCTGTTTGAAAAGATTTGTTTTTTAGTCACTATTCAATTGGTTTGTTGAGAATTTTTTGTATTGTTGAATATATTTTATGATTAAAATCCATAGAGGACTACTTCAGGGTATTAATTTAATGATTTCTCATATATTGGGATCTCTGAGCATGATATTTTTTAAGTATTCCCATCAAATTCCTTTCAGTTATGAATGTGGAACTCATTTAAAGTTCTTTGAAGTGATCAAAATCACTTCCTCCTTTTTATTGTGAGAAGATGTGGATGAATTCTCTACTTGTTTTTGATTTAGAGGGTTGTATAAATGATGTTGAGCATACATGTGTTTTGATATTGAATCCTTCCTTCAATCTTTTAAATGTTAAGAAGCCATTTATTTCATATAAATATCAGATCTGGTTATCAAGAACCATTTTATATATAAAATAAATCAATAAATACTTGGGGGTTGTTGTCTAGAATACTCCTAAATCCAAGAGAAATTGAGATATATCTTTCATCCAAAGAGGATTACCACCTCTATAAAAATGAAGGGGGATTCATATCCTTGTGAGGTTGCTTTTTACATCTTAACAAATCTAAACATCAACAAGTTTCTATGTGGAGTTGTCCAAACCAAGACAAATACAACAATTCATGAAAAGAGGGAGATCTCAAATATTTAAATTTTCTCTATCATATTAATACCCTATGAATATGCTCAATTTACCTAGTTTAAGAATAAGCATAATTGTTTTTCTTTTAAGAGGACACTTGTCAAGTGATTTAGAGTGAAATTCAACCAAGAGAGAATCTTTATTGCTGAAGTTTTCCCTAAAAAGGTGGAAGGAATAATTTGAAGGGGTGCCATGTAGCTCAACTTTTATGGAAAAACTTATGTTTAATAGTCTTGAAGCCATATTTGTTTCTTTATTGAACCAAAAAAAATTGATCTCGTTGATGATGAAAGTTGTCCTCTAATGGATAGGATGAATGGAGCTGAAAGGAATGTGTTAGAAAAACAGGATCGCGGAGCAATAAAATAAAACAAATGTGGAAATAAAACACATAAGATACACAATACAATAGAGACACGGATATATGTGGTTCACCCAGTGTGGGCTATGTCCACTAGAGAAATTACTAGGTCCTTCATTTTTATTATCTAGCAAAATGAAGGGATACAACCTACAACTCAATTGTTGTAACTTCCTCTTATTTCTTTCTTAGTCTCCTCTCTCAAAATCCAAAATTCATGACAATAAACAGTTGTAATATAATTCCTTGATAAGAGAGGGTTTCCTTCTAGGGAAAAAAACCCTAAAAAATAACTTATAATGTCAAATATGTGACCTTATAATGAACAGTCCAGATTGACTACGAAATTACAATATTTTACAAGGAAATTTTTCCCAATATTTCACTTCGGGGGTGTTTTCCCTGAATCCCCCACCAAGGGGGGCCACAAAAATTTTCGCTGCCCCCCCTAGACCCCCTTGGCAATAGTTGTGGGGGGGGAATCCCCCCCACACCCCCACTTTAGGGAATGGGGTCTAAGCACGGCTAAAACAAACCTCTGAATCAGGAAGATAATCAGGCTCCACAACCAACAATCTCCCACTTGGAGAATGATCACAACAAATCCACTATTGTTGTACTTACTTGACTATACTCCACCTTGGACCTAGAAAATTTATCACTTTCACCTTCATGCTTGAAGGACAACTGAAGTTGAGCAGGAACTCAATTTCTTCCTAGTTACTCCCTTTGTTAACATGTCTGCAAGATTTTGGATAGTATGTATCTTTTCCAACTTCAAATGTCCATCTTCCAAGATGGATCGTATGAAATGGTACCTGAGTTGTATATTCTTAGTCTTTGAATGGAAGGGCGAGTTCTTTGCAAGATGAATGGCACTCTCACTGTCATAGTACAACATGTTATTCTCCTGCTTCTTTCCCAATTCCTCCATAAACCTCTGTAACCAAATCATTTATTTACTAGCCTCTGTAGTAGCAACATACTCTACTTCTATTTTTGAAAGTGCATCAACCTTTTGTAGTTTTGAAATCCAACTTATTGTTGTTCCACCTACAGTAAAAACATGCCATGTGGTGCTCCTCCTGCTATCTTTATTACCTGTCATATATGAATCAACATGTCCCTATAGAATAGTGGTCGAACCTCCAAAACATAATGCATGAGTAGAAGTACCTCTCAAATACTTGAGAATCCACTTTATTGCCTCCCAATGTTATTTACATGGATTGTTCATATACCTTCTCACAACTCCCATTGCATGTGCAATATCTATTCTTGTGAAAACCATCACATACATCAAGATGCCAACTGCTAATGAATAAGGGACCATGGACATGTATTATATCTCCTCATGTGTCTTGGGACACATTTCCTTAGTTAATTTGAAACGGTTGGCCAAAGGTGTACTCACTGGTTTTGCATTCTTCATTCTAAACCTCTCCAACACCTTCTCTATGTACTCACCCTAAGACAATGTCAATTTGTGATTTTTCTTGTCTCATACCAAGTATTTTCTTTGCAACACCCAAATCCTTCATCGCAAATGAATTAGATAATTTTTTCTTGAGCA
Source organism: Picea engelmannii (assembly GCA_009831015.1). NCBI lineage: Eukaryota > Viridiplantae > Streptophyta > Pinopsida > Pinales > Pinaceae > Picea > Picea engelmannii. The sequence continues at coordinate 3,018,141 of ML776697.1, forward strand.
CATTTATATATTTCATAGTAGACCCTATTCTCATACCAAGTATTTTCTTTGCAACACCCAAATCCTTCATCACAAATGAATTAGATAATTTTTTCTTGAGCACATTTATATATTTCATAGTAGACCCTACAACAAACATGTCATCTACATACAATAGAAAGATAATATAGCTTCTATTTTTTAGCCTTTTAAAATAAACACAGTGATCATAATGACATCTACTATAACTTTGTTCTGTCATAAACCAGTCAAACTTCAAATACCACTTCCTTCGAGATTTCTTTAAGCCATACAAGCTCTTATTCAACATGCATAACAAATTTTCTTTCCCTTTGACCTCATACCCTTGTGCCTGCTGCATATAAATTCCTTCCTCCAAATCCCCATAGAGAAAAGTTGTTTTTACATCTGACTGTTCAAGATGCAAATCTTCTACTTCCACAAGACTTAAAATAGTCGTAATTGAAGTCATATTAAAAACAGGAGAAAATGTTTCATAAAAATATATACCTTTCTTTTGTGCAAACCCCTTTACAACAAATATAGCCTTGTAATGATTTTTTCCTCCATATTCTTCCTTCAACTTGTAAACCCATTTATTCTACAATGCTCTTTTTCCTACAAGAAACTAACCCAAGTCCCAAGTCTGGTTATTTACCAAGGAATCCATTTCCTATTTCATGCCTTGATCCTACTTATTTTTAGTGTCTACCTGCATTTCCTCTTCTTAACATTATGATTCACCAGAATTAGTCAACAATAAATAATACATTGAAGGAGAGTATCGTTCAGGGGGTTTACTTTGTTGGACAACTGAGAGGGGGGGGGTGAATCAGTTGTTACCGTGATTAAACAATCATGCTTATTTTAAACTCTTTACAGAGCACTTAATGACAATCACAATAATGTAGGGAGATAAGCAATAGACCATTCGACATCAGTCACACACATGAAATATATAGAGACGGATATTTCCTGAGGAAACCCATAAAGGGAAAAACCTCTTCTTCTTGATATGATAAGTAATCTTTATATTATTTACATTATCATTCTTGGGAGCTCCAACTCCTCTTGAGGCTACAACCTCTATTTTGCAAGCTTCAACTTCCTGAGAGCACCATCTCTCTGGTTTCTCTAGCACCCACTAGAAGGAAGCACCAACTCCCTTAATGTTCCATCACCAACTAGATGGAAGCACCAACTTCCTGAATGTTCCAGCACCAACTGGATGGAAGCACCAACTTCCTGAATGTTCCAGCACCAACTGGATGGAAGCCCCAACTTCCTGAATGTTCCAGCACCAACTTCCAGTTACACAGGCTCCAACCTGTATAAAAGAGAACACTTGTTCTCCCTTGTACCACCCTGCCACCCTGGTTTCTCTGGCTGCAACCAGATGGAAGCTACAACTCCCTGTTTTCAAGCATCCACTTGAACCTCCGAGGAAAACAGTCCTCCCTAGCACCTCCTGACCACCCTGAAATATAAATATTTTCTACTGAAACTTATTACAGTGATTTAATAGTTTTCATTGGCTTACCAGGATTATCATTGTTCTGCTATGCTACTCTGCTCTCCTGTATCAGTGTCTCTCCGCCTGCATCTTCTTTCGATTTCTGATCTTTTTCTTTTCTCTACAAGTGCATATCATCCTTATATTACTGTCTCAGTTGTGCATCTCTGTTCTTTGCTTCTGCTGCACTTTATGCTCTGCGTCTTATTTTGATTCTATGAATTACACCTCTTCTATGTATTTCAGCTTCTACCTACAACATGTTATTTCTCGTGTGTAATTCCTTTCCACAACAGCATCCATCTCTTCTCTGATCTATGTATTTATACTATCTGTGCACCTTCTTTGTCCTCCATGCATAGTGCCTCTGCATGCTCTTCATCGTTCCATGGTTCTGCTCATCGAGTTTTTCACTGCCACTCCACTTTTGCTCTACTGTGCTCGCTCAAGCCTCAAAAAGAAAAAACTACATCTCGCTTTTGTCTATGCCTCATCTGTTACTTATCTCTGAGTTTTATCTCACACTGCACATACTGTAATTTTCCTTTTCTTACAGTTCAACTCCTTTTTCCTTCAGAACAGCCAACCTTCCACATTCATTGCGCCTCCATTTTATCCTATACCACCTATTCAGTTACACCTTAAATCTCCAAGAAAACACATCAGCAACTGAATCGCCAACTGTCCAAGAACCATGATTTGGTTTTTCTAACTGAATTGTAACTAATTGATTACCTATGAGGTGAGACAGTAACCCTTCGATCAAGATTCCAATTAACCAACACCGTTGGATTAAATCCGCAGGATTTCGTGTTTATCTCATATGCCCACTAGCTATGACCGAGCGCTAAACAAAATTTGAATTTCGTGATTTCACATCTTGGAATTCCTGTGATGAAGGGTCTCGACACTCCAAGTTGTGATCACCAAGACTCTGAGATGGAACTTAATACAGCTAGCTTCTTCCCCTCACTTGACCATCGGTGGTGACCACAGGCTGTGCCAAAAGTCGCTTCGTATTTCACAAACTTATGAACTTTATCAAGCCTGATCAACAGTCGAGATCTCTAATGATCCGACGGTCCAGATCTCATCGCGATCTCGCATATCATGATTCCTATGATGAAGGAACTTGATACTCCAAGTTGCGATCAACAAGACTTCGATATGGAGCTTAACACGGCTAGCTTCTTCCTCCATCTTCTGCAGATGTAACCACTAGTTGTGACCAAAGCCTTATTCAAAAATGCATTTCTCACTTTCGCATCTCGGGTATTCTTTGATGAGTCCTCTCGACTCTCCATGTCACAAACTCTGAAATAGAGCTTGGCTTCTCTAGCTCTACTCTCCAACTCTCGACAATGTGACCACGAGATATGACCACTCGCCAATCAAACCAACACTTCGCTCCTTTGACTTTCCAATCAGCGAAACGTTAATCCCTCGCCACATGTCCCTCTTGGATCAACGGTCAAGATCTTATCGTGATTTTGCAAATTCACAAGCCTTTGTCATCCCTGATCAACGGTCCACGATATTGTTGATTCGATGGTCCAGATATTTTCGTGATCTCGCATATCGCGAGTTCCCACACCATGCTCCGTTGACTCCTCCAATGTGCAAGTCAGCGAAATTCCAATCGCTTTCCACGTGTCCTATGACTCCAATGGTCAGGATTGTTATCATGATTTTGCATATCGCGAGTTCGAACCTCTTTCCTTTGGATTTCCCAATCTGTGAAACTCCAAAACGAAACCTTTGTCATGATTTGATTGTTTTCCTCCTTTTGAGATTACACTGCTAATCTTGTCATTATCGCTACGCTACTAATTGTGCTAATCTTCACCATAATGAAGCCTTTTTCATGCTTTGATTGTTTTCCTCCTTTTAAGCTTACACATCCTCCTAACTTGGAATAATTTCTAAGTGTCAAAGGCCTCGACCTTTGATCCGTCTAAGATCTCGAGTACGCTATCCCTCTTGATCTATGGCAATGAGTTAACCTCGTCCCTGGTGCACACCTATGCACTGCATGTGACTCTGCGCTAATCCTCCTCAGATTATGTTGTTCCTGTTTTTCCATCACGACACACTTTGATATTGCCATCAATGACAAGTACACTCTGCCTATAAACATGCCAACAATATCCCCCTTTGGCATTGATGGCAACCCTAAATGACTCCGTTAATCTGTTTGGACCTCCAACTGTAGCATCCGGTCCAGACCACTCCTTTTCTCCCCCTTTGACATCAATGTCAAAGAAAACATGCTCCCCCTGAGCTGTTGCAGTATTTTTAGGAGGTATCAGATATTAAAGCAGCCCAGACTCCCCCTGATAGGATGGAATCTCTTATTTGAGGCATGCATAATATTTGTATCTAAACCAGAGTCTTCTCCTTCTGATTCTTGGACCTATTCATCTTCATATTCAACTGTGTCCTTTGTAGCAGACTCAATATTGCTCACCTCTATTACTGGGACTCCTTCATCAACCTTTTCTTGTCATAATTGGATGACTCCCCCTATCATTGTTCTCTCTCTGCTTTTGATTGTTCTCCTCCTTTGTTTCTAAAAAGATTAGCTTTCCCTGATAAGGTCTTTCCTCTTGTTATCTCTACAGAATGTCATGTATATAATTTTGTACATCAGAATGTTGTTGTTGCAAATGTCGTTTTCCTACTTGAACACTACGCAATTGTAGCTTGGACTTTTTAAATAACCCTTGGATCTCCCCATTGATTCTCTTCAATCTCTATTACTGCAATTTCATTTTTCTTCCATGATGCATACAATCCAAGGATTTTATGACCATATTTAATCACAAGAAAAAACTGCTACAACCACTCTCATACCTGCTTTTCTTTTTCATAGACGAAGGACCTGTATTAGGTTTCTTAGGAATACTAATTTCTTCCTTGTTGTATCCAATACCATATTTTTCATTTGGTGATCTCTGACTATCCAAGATCTTATCCAAGGTCATGGAGCTATTTAAAAACTTGCTTTGGGTGTTTCACTTCTCAACCTTCAAAACTTCAGCTTCCATCTTATGACACGATTCTTCTTCTACTTCTTCCATGGGATTGATGCTAATTGAACATTATTTTATTGTATCTGTGTCTTCTTCTTTACTTGCAGGGGAGGATTCAATATCAACATCATTAATTGTCCTTATGCCTTTATTCACCACTTGTCCTGAGTTTACATTTACCTTACACTCTTTGGACGTGAACACCTCTTCACTGTCTCTGTCACACTTTTGACTTGTACTGAGCAGATTATGTTTCAGACCATCCACAAGCAAAACGTACTGAGCATATCCTTAGTCATTACTCAAACTCACCATCCCTCTATCCTTGATTTTACCTGGTTCATCATTTTCAAGGATCACATTTCCTGTTTTTCTTTTACTTATGGACAGAATCTTATCCATGTCTCCAATCATGTGTTTGGAACATCCATTGTCTATATGCTCGAAGGCATTTTGTTTTTAAGTTGAAAGTGCTAGACCACATTTTTCACTATCTTTCCTTTTCCATGTGCTGGCCTTTCTATATAAGAACTTTATCCTTGGATCTTCTTTGTAATTCTTGAGATGGCAGTTTGCAGCTTTGTGGCCAAAGTTGTGACAGTTATAGCATTCAATATCATTGTTCAATAGGTCAAAGTTATTGTTGCAGCGTTGTCTACTCATTGACTGTTTATTATTTCTTGACCTCCTCAGTTGCATGTCTCT
>ML776697.1:3023734-3052996 GCA_009831015.1 Picea engelmannii
CCTTTGCTGATTCAGAATGGTGGCTAATCCTTCTGAGGCTTTGATACTTGACAAATTCTGATGATACAAGGCTTGAAACTTCTCCAACTCTTTCCTAGTTTTCACTACTTCTTCTTCTAGAGCTTTACATCTTGCCTTCTTTTATGATAACTGTTGTTTCAGAATGTCCTCGATTTTATTTGCCTCTTCTAATTTCACTTTTAGCAGGGCAAAGTCTTCATCAGGTTGTTTACTATCTTTCTCGAACTGTATCAGCAATTGTTTTTGCTTTCTGTTCTTAATTCTGAGTCTTTCAATCTCTTCCAGTGCACTGATCAGTTTTCCTTCCATATCAACCATAGTTTCTTCTTCATTAGCCTCACTTCCTGTGCTTTTATTACCATAATCCTCTTTGGCCATAAGCATGAAGTCATTTAGTTTATTTCCAATAGAAGAGTCATTGTCTTCATCATCTGAAGGATCATCATCATTGTCTACACATAAACTTTTCTTTCTATCAAATATTTTGGATTTGTACTTCTCTTCACCTTCAAAGTTCTGGTCCTTCTTCTTCTGTGGACACTTATTTGCAAAGTGACCTATCTTACCACAGTTAAAACATTTGAAGGGAAGCTTGCCTTGGTACTTTCATGATCCTTTCTTTAACCTTCTCACAAATTTTGCCTCAATATCATCTAAATATGAATCAATATTCTCGTCTGCTTTAAAAGATGCTTCTCTAGTAATGGATTTATCTTTGTTGATTATCATTTCATATGCAGTTAGAGTTCCTAGGAGTTGATCAATGGATAGAATTTTAAGATCTTTTAGTTCTTCTATTGCAGAGACTTTTGGATTAAATTTATCAAGCAAAGATCTTAAAATCTTCTGAACTAAAATTGATTCTTCAATCTTCTCACCAAGACCCTTCATGGAATTCACAAGTTCTTCAACTCTTAAAAAATACTTGCTAACTATTTCATCTTCATTCATCTTTAGTTGTTCAAACTTCAACCTAAGTGTTTGAAGTTTGGCATCTTTTACTTTCTCATTTCCTTCATAGTTGCTAATGATTTTGTCCCACATTTCTTTGGTAGTTTGAAGATGCATCACCTTTACAAACTCAGCTTCTACAAGTCCATTCAAGATAGCATTCATTCCCTTAGCATTAAAGCTAAATTCTAACTTATCATCCTTGGAAGCTAGCACAACAGGCTTTATGTATCCAGTCTTTACTACATCCCAAACATCAACACCTAAGGCCATTAGGTATGTTCTCATTCTAACCTTCCAGAAGGAAAAATTGGTTCCATCAAACAAAGGAGGCTTAGTGACTAAAGTCCCTTCATGACTTGTCATGTTTAAGCTTACAGATCTGCCTTTAGATAAAAGGAACCGGCTCTGATACCAACTGTTGGACAACTGAGAGGGGGGGGTGAATCAGTTGTTACTGTTCTTAAACAATTATGATTATTTTAAACTCTTTACATAGAACTCAATGACAATCACAATAATGCAGGGAGATAAGCAATAGACCATTCGACATCAGTCACACACATGAAATATACAGAGACAGATATTTCCTAAGGAAACCCATAAAGCTAAAAACCTATTCTTCTTGATATGATAAGTAATTTTTATATTATTTACATTATCATTCTTGGGATCTCCAACTCCTCTTGAGGCTACAACCTCTATTTTGCAAGATGCAACTTGCTGAGAGCACCAACTCTTTGGTTTCTCTAGCACCCACTAGAAGGAAGCACCAACTCCCTTAATGTTCTAGCACCAACTGGATGGAAGCACCAACTTCCTGAATGTTCCAACACCAACTAGATGGAAGCACCAACTTCCTGAATGTTCCAGCACCAACTGGATGTAAGCACCAACTTCCAGTTACACAGGCTCCAACCTGTATAATAGAGAACACTTGTTCTCCCTTGCACCACCCTGCCACCCTGGTTTCTCTAGCTGCAACCAGATGGAAGTTACAACTCCCTGTGTTCAAGCATCCACTTGAACCTCTGAGGACAGCAGTCCTCCCTAGCACCTCCCGACCACCCTGAAATATAAATATTTTCTACTGAAACTTATTACAGTGATTTAATAGTTGTCGTTGGCTTACCAGGCTTATCATTGTTCTGTTATGCTGCTCTACTCTCCTGTATTAGTGTCTCTCCGCCTGCATCTTCTTGCGCTTTCCGGTCTTCTTCTTTTCTCTACAAGTGCACCTCAGCCTTCTTTTACTATCTCAGGTATGCATCTTTGTTCTTTTCTTCTGCTGAGCTCTATGCTCTACGTATTATTTTGATTCTATGAATTACACCTCTTCTGTGTATTTCAGCTTCTGCCCACAACATGTTATTTCCCGTGTGTAATTCCTCTCCACAGCAGCATCCATCTCTTCTATGATATATGTATTTATACTATCTGTGCACCTTCTTCATCCTCCATGCACAGTGCCTCTGCATGCTCTTCACCATGCCACAGTTCTACTCATCGAGTTGTTCACTGCCACTCCACTTTTGCTCTGCTTCGCTCACTCAAGCCTCAAAAAGAAAAAACTGCATCTCGCTTCTATCTATGCCTCATCTGTTACTCATTTCTGAGTTTTATCTGACACTGTGCATACTGTAATTTTCCTTTTCTTACAGTTCAACTCCTTTTTTCTTCAGAACAGCCAACCTTCCACAGTCATTGCATCTCCATTTTATCTTATACCACCTATTCAGTTACACCTTGAATCTCCAAGAAAAAGCATCAGCAATTGAATCACCAACCGTCCAAGAACCATGATTCAGTTCTGCTAACTGAATCATAATTGATCGATTACCTATGAAGTGAGACAGTAACCCTTCGATCAAGATTCCAATTAACCAGCACAGTTGGATTAAATCTGCAGAATTTTGCGTTTATCTCATATGCCCACTAGTTGTGACCGAGCGCTAAACAGAATTTGAATTTCGTGATTTCGCATCTTGGCATTCCTATGATGAAGGGCCTCGACACTCCAAGTCGCTATCACCGAGACTCTGAGATGGAGATTAACACCGCTAGCTTCTTCCCCTCACGTGACCACCGGTGGTGACCATAGGCTGCGCCAAAAGGTGCTTCGTATTTCGCAAACTTATGAACTTTATCAAGCTTGATCAACAGTCAAGATCTCCAATGATCTGACAGTCCAGATCTCATCGTGATCTCGCATATCACGATTCCTGTGATGAAGGATCTCGATGCTCCAAGTCACGATCGTCGAGACTGTGAGATGGAGCTTAACACTGCAAGCTTCTTCCTCCATCTTCCATAGATGTAACCACTGGCTATGACCACAGCCTTATTCGAAAACGCATTTCGCACTTTCGCGTCTCGGGTATTCTGTGATGAGTCCTCTCAACTCTCCATGTCACGAACTTTGAAATAGAGCTTGGCTTCTCTAGCTCTGCTCTCTAGCTCTCAACAATGTGACCATGAGATATGACCACTCGCCAATCAAACGAGCACTTCGCTCCTTTGACTTTCCAATCAGTGAAATGTTAATCCCTCACCACATGTCCCTCTTGGATCAACGGTCAAGATCTTATCGCAATTTCGCCACTTCACGGGTCTTTGTCATGCCTGATCAACATTCCATGATCTTGATGATTCGACGGTCCATATATTTTCATGATCTCGCATATCACTAGTTCACACACCATGCTCTGTTGACTCCTCCAATGTGCAAGTCAGCAAAATTCCAATCGCTTGCCATGTGTCCTATGACTCCAACGGTCAGGATTGTTATCGCAATTTCGCATATCGCGAGTTTGAACCTCTTTCCTTTGGATTTCCCAATCTAAGAAACTCTGAAACGAAACCTTTGTCGTGCTTTGACTATTTTCCTCCTTCTGAGCTTACACTATTGATCTTTCCATTATCACTACGCTATTGATCGTGTTGATCTTCGCCATAACAAAACCTTTGTCTTGCTTTGACTGTTTTCCTCCTTTTGAGCTTACACATCCTCCTGACTTGGAATAATTTCTAAGTGTCAAAGGCCTCGACCTTTGATCCATCTAAGATCTTGAGTATGATATCTCTCTTGATCTATGGCAATGAGTTAACCTCATCCCCAATGCACACCTACACACTATGTGCGACTCTACGCTAATCCTCTTGAGCTTATGTTGTTCCTGTTTTGCCATCACTGCACACTCTGATCTTGCCATCAATGACAAGTACACTCTACCTGTAAACATGCCAACATACTTAACCCTATAGATATTGTAGCAACACTTGCAGAAGTTTGAGGTACCTACTGCTCATGTTGTTGTACATTTTGATTTTCGGGTACCTTTGTAATTTCTTTTTCAGTGATCTCATCAAACACTATGTATTCTGGTTTTTCTTTTTCATGTTTCTTTCCCCGCAACTGATCTTTGTAAATGACCTTCTCATTGAATATGACATATCTACTCCTAATGATTTTGTGATTTTCATAATCCCATAAGTGTTAACCAAAATCATTAACATTGTATCCAATAAAGTTACACTTCTTGTATTTTGCCTCAAGCTTTGTTCAATTTTCTTTATCAATATGGACAAATGCCTCACAACCGAAAGTCTTCAAAAAATAATAGTTTACCTTTTTACATGTCCATTCCTCCTCTAGAATTCCACTATCCAAAGAGCTTGAAGGTCCTTTGTTTATTAAGTAAACAGAAGTATCTACACCATCTTCCTAGAACTGTAAGGTCAAACCAGCATGCAATCTCATACTCCTTGCATGCTCCATGATTGTCCTGTTCATCCTTTCTGACACACCATTTTCTTGTGGTGTTCCTGTAACTTTTTTCTCTCTATGAATCCCATGGTATGAACAGTAATCATCAAAATACTTTCTGCAATATTCACCTCCATTGTCTTATCTGAGACACTTCAACATTTTTCCTATCTCGTTCTCAACCAAATCTTTTCATTTCTTAAAAGTATCAAAAACATCAGATTTTTTTCGAATGTAATAAACCCAAGTTTTTCTAGTTACATCATCAATAAAAGTAACATAATAACAAGATCCACCAACATATGATACCTGAGTTGGTCCCCATACATCTGTATGCACAATCTCTAACCTTTCACTCTTCTTTTATTTTCTGACTCTGAGAAATCTAGCTCTCTTAGGTTTTCCATAAACACAATGCTCACAGAAATCCAAATCAATTTGTTTAAGATCTAGCAACAAATTTCTTTTGTGAATTATCTACATACCTTTCTCACTCATGTGTCCAATCATATGATGCCACAGTGTTGTATCCACTCCTATAGAAGCTAAAGAGATAGAAGAGTCAGTACTACCAATACATAAATACAATCTACCTACTTTCTCTCCTTTTTCTATCACCAGTGATCCTTTGGTGACCTTCCATGCCTTATCTTTAAATATAGATATACAACCTTCACTTTCCAACTGCCCAGTTGAAATTAGATTTTTCCTTAGATCTGGAACATGTCTTACCTTTTTCAACAACTATTGGTTTCCATTCTTTTTCTTTATTTGTACCTTTCCCATTCCGACAATTTTTCATGGTGCATCATCACCCAAATGAACCTGTCCAAAATCACCTTGAACATAATATAGAAAATGTTTCTTATGGGGTGTGGCATGAACTAAAGCCCCTAAATCTACCACCCAAGTCTTAGAAACATTATCTACAGAAAGAATAAAAGAATATTGTAACACATCACATGTTACATTTGCTTCTTTATTTTTCTCTTGGTGTCCATCTCTTTTCTTCTTTGGAGCTCTGCAGTATTTCTTCAGATGTCCTTTCTTTCCACAATTCCAGCACTCTATTTTTCTCGGTATGGATTTGGATATGCCCTTCCTAGAATTCCCACGGTTCCCTGAGCCCTTTCCACTGTCCTTTTGTCTTCCCCTATTCTACACGTTTAATGCATTACCTGATGTCTCACCTGTGTTTTTCCATCGCATTTCCTCGCTAAGGATAACACCAACAACTTCATCGAATTTTAGAGTGTTTGAACCAGAGACAAAGTTACTTACAACCATGACCAAACCATTCCAACTTTCTTGCAATGAGCACAAGATTCTAAGAAGATCCCTGACCTCATCATCAAAGTCCAATTTTACATAACTTAGCTAATTAGTAACTATATTAAATTCATTTAAATGATATGCAACAGACCCACCTTCTGACATATTCATATTAAATAATCGCTTCGTTAGAAATACCTTATTAGACGTCGAGGGTTTTTCATACAGTTTATCCAATGCATCCATCAGCTCCTTCATTTCCTTTTCTTTTGAAATATTGAAATCCATAGACGTTGTCAGGCTCAGTCGTATCGTTCCTAGTGCCTTTCTGTCAAGAACCTCCGATTATTTGTCCTTCATGGTTGTTGGCTTCTTTTCTATTCCACCCAACGGTAGGAATAGATCCTTCTGATATAAATAATATTCCATGTGCATCTTCCATAACTAGTAGTTTTGGACATTAAATTTCTTGACCCTAAACTTTTCATCTTCCGCCATTGCTCCCACTCAAACCAGGAACCCTCTTTTCTTGTGAGTTACCTTTTGCCCGGATACTAGTTGTTATAAAAATAGGATCATGGAGAAATAAAATAAAACAAATGCAGAAATAAAACATAGAAGATACAAAATACAATAGAGACACAGATATGTGTGGTTCACCCATTGTGGGCTACATCCACCAGATAAATTTCCAAGTCCATTTTTATTATCCAGCAAAATGACGGGATACAACCTACATCTCAACCGTTTTAACTTCCTCCTCTTTCTCTCGTAGTATCCTCTCTAAAAATACAACATTCGCGATAATGCACAGTCACAATACAATTCCCCCATAAGAGAGGGTTTTATTCTGTGGAAAAAACCCTAAAAAATAACATCTACCATCAGATCTGCGACCTTATAATGAACGGTCTGAATTGAATACAAAATTACAATATTTTACAAGGCAATTTTTCCCAATATTTCACTTTGGGGGAACTGCCTTCGAATCCCCCTCCAGGGGGAGGCTACAAAAATCCCCCCCCCCCCCCCCCCTAGACCCCCTTGGCGACAGTTATGGGGGGGAAATCCCTCCCACACCCCGTTAGTGAATGGGGTCCAAGAACAACTAAAACAAACCTATGAATCAGGAAGATAATCAGGCTCCACAACCAACAGAATGTATTGCTAGGAATTCATAGGTTTCAAGTAACATTTTGTGCTAATTATATTGTAGAAGAGAAATTAGATCCCATGAATAATATGATATCCAAAATGTTAACTCTTTCATAGGGACAATTGAAATGATTTGGATTGCAGGGTATATTGAATCATATTTCTACATAAATATAGTCAAATACTTTGTTTGATCCATGTCAGGTGCCAAATGAATAATTAATGGATGATTCCAAATGAATAATCAATTAATCCCATGTAGCAAACTAGACCAAAGAGATCAACCATATTCTCCACTTGAATCTTTGTAAAATAAAGAAATAAGAAATAATAACAACTTTAAAGTTATTGTCCATTGTTATTCATTTTTTTTGTATTTAGAACCTCCCACTAAACTCTATATATGATCTATAAACTACCATGGATATTCCACTAGAACAACTTGTCACAACAAATCTTATAATATTCTAAAATCTTAGACTATGCAGACTTATTTTCCTTAGATCCCAAATTAATTAATTACTAGCTTTACTTGAATTTATGAAAATAAACAAATATGAAAATGAAAGAATAGGAAAAAAATATACACACCATCCACACAATTTAACACAATATATATCCTGGGAAATCCAATATAAGAGAAAACTCAGCTAGAAGGTGATGTTTATGTTCTTCTCTATTTTATCCAGTTATGGAAAGAAATTACAAAGAAAGAGGCACTCACTATGGAGTTTTATTTGATGTTGTGACCTTAATAGATGCTACAAAATATCCTACCTCCTCTATTATGCTCTCATAATGCCACTCCTTGGTCATTCTACTCAACTATGGAAAAAGTATAATACAAAAGAATAGAACCCCTTTCTCCTCCTAACAGCCTAGTCTTTAACATATCTCGATAGCCATCTAGGGTTATGGTTTTGACTTCCTTAGCCCTCAATTAGTGATTAGGTTTGGACCTCCTAGACTCTTCTTGAAAATTCCACATGTGGTGTTGGGGATTAGGTGTAACTTGATACGAAACAAATAAATAGAACTGTAGATAATCAAAGAGGAATGAGTTTCAAAGATAGCAGGTGGTGTCTAAAGACACCATTACAGTTACAGTAATTAAGCATAGGAAATTGTGATCAGAACATCAAAATGCATATCTAGCACACACACCATGTTCAGGATTGACACACAACACAGTCATGTCACATGTTCCACTCAATAATAATGACCCATCGGGTCTACTATTTATAGATTTAATATATAACCAAATTCCTTGGAATTGGGAAGATCTTGTCCATATATAACCATTGGTGGTTAGATTTGACTCTGTCAAATCTACACTCTCTAATCATATTGAGTATAAGGATGCTCGACTCGACCATCCATGCATCCAACTCGTAGTTGATTGCTCAACTAGTCGATCCATCGACCAACTGTCTTCCACTATTGGTTGATTGTCTGAACAACAAGCTTGTCAACTACTCGACTGACTAATGTAGATATTTGGTTGATCGTTGGACCAAATGTTTCCAAATATTGGTCAACTTCTTGACTGAATTATTCTAGGGTAAGTGTGATGAACCATCAAAACCTGAGGTTCCAACACCCCCCTATCATCACACAACTCTGAATATTCAAGAGGTGAAATTAAGTCAATAAGAAACCCCCTCATAATTGCAACTTCCTGAATCCCAAGCATCGTACAAAGCTTTATAAACTCATCTTCAAATAAGGGCTTCTTAAATATATCAACGACATGATCATCTATTTTTCAAAATACAAGAGAGACAATGTTTTCGTGAACCAACTATCGCAAATAGTGAGCGTGGAGCTCAACATGTTTCATATTACTATGTGAAATAGGGTTGTCAACAACTTGAATGGCACTTTGATTGTCATAGTAAAGTGTAGTTGAGGTATATATAGCAAATACAAGTTCACCCAGAAGTTGGTGAATCCATACTTCTTATGTACCTAAATGAACGATGCCATGATATTATGTTTATGCTAAGTCGACAAGGAGACTACCTTGTATTTATTGCATGACCAAACCAATGGTCTGGTGCTTAAGTGAAATAAATAGCCAAAAGTACACTTTCGATCATCATTGTCACCTACCCAGTTGGATTCAATGAAACCGACCAACGAATCTAAACTTCGATAATACTTGATACCAAGATGAGTGGTACCCTTGAGATAGTGAACAATCGTTTTGACTGCTTTCCAATGGATTTCTCTAGGATCCTACATGAAACGAGAAGCCACACTAATAGAAAAATAAATTTTATGTTGACTGTGAGTAAGATAAATGCCATTGTCGACCAGTTGTCAATACAGTGTAGCATTGACTTTAGGAGTTTGATGATTTTTTCTCAACTTAACTCCATATTGGAAAGGAGTAGCATAGGGATTACAATATTCCATCTTAAAACATGTCAAAAGATCCAATACATATTTAGATTAAGAAAATAAAAAAACCATCAAACAGTGGTAATACTTGAAGACCCAAAAAATAATGCAAAATACCAGGATCTATCATATCAAAGGAGTCAACAAGTTATTTCTTCAATCTAAGAATGATATCAATGTTATTTCTAGTTATGACAAGGTCATAAACATATAAAACAATAATCAAAGTGTTTCCATTATTATGGAGTACATATAAGTTGTGATAATATTCACAAAATTTAAAACCAAATTGAAGAAAGAAATTGTCGATCTTAACATACCAAGCTCTGGGAGCCTGCTTCAAACCATAAAGAGAATTTTGAAGTTGACAGACAAGGTTAGAATCTATCACAAAATCAGTAGGTTATTCCATGAAAATTTCTTCATATAGGTAACCATGAAGAAAGGAACTCTTCACATCCATCTGATGGATCTTCCATCAAATTTGAGCAGGAAGTCAAAGAATCAGTCGAACAGAGTTCATATTCTCAACAAGGGAACATTTCTCATTGTAGTTGATGCCTTCTTGTTGAGAAAATCCTTTCACAATTAAGCGAGCTTTATGATGCTCAATGACACTTCAAAGGTAAATTTGGTCTTGTAGACCCATTCACACTTCACAATTTTCTTTCCTTGAACTTGGGGCACTAAATCCCAATTGTGATTCTTAACCAGAGAATCCATTTTTTCCTGCATAATCTGCTCCCATTCAAGTTTTCCTTGTTCTTTTGAGTAGATAACAAGATCGGATATTTCTAGTATGAGTCATCAAAGAAACGTTAGCATGATTCTTTATGAATACGATTTTTTCATCCTAAATAAATATCATCGACATCAAGACTAACAGCTTCAATGGTTTTGGCAACCCATCTAGGTAGACAAGAAAAGGGTGACATGTTGTTCACTGCAGAAAGAATAGTTTTAGTTGACAAAGATGGCGGACCAGTCAAGAAAGAAATTGGTTGATCAGTCGACTCGAAGGTCAAAGGTCCAATTGAAATAGGAACAAAGGTTGATTGTCTAGTCAAATAATTGAAATACAAAATAGGAGAAATAGATTTAGAAACCACATCAAAGTGATCACCCTGTAACAAACTAGAGGAGGAATTCAACAACTTTATGCCAGAAAAATTCTCATCAAACCATAGATTTCATATAATAATAATATATCATTTGACAGGGTCAAAGAGTCGATAGTGATCTAAGAGAAATCGGTGGCCACCCATCTATTCCAATGGCTCAAAACATCCCCGAAAGTGTAGGACTCGAAAAGCTATAGAAAAACTGCAAAGGTGGAAACCCTTCTTTTGAGCCGTTTTGATTCAGTGGAATAGGTGGGTGGCCATCGATTTCTACCTAGATCAAATAGGATTTATACTCTTCATATTATCCCATCATGATGCACACATGACTCTTTGCATCCAATTCATTTCTACAATCATCATAAATATGATCCCAAGAAACACATCCAAACACATGGAGGTGGTCGACTGAGGTCTTCCTTCCACACCATTGTTTGACTAGAGTCATTGAAGGAACAACTCGAGTCGATATTTGATTGAGAAAATAGTTTGCACAATAGAAAGCTTCAGCCCAGAAGTAAGAAGGAAAACATTTGTCCTACAAAAGACATCTATCCATTTCGACTAACACCCAATTATTGCATTCTTCAACGCCATTCTATTGAGGTGTATGAGGGATCGACCACTACTAGTCAGTACTAGATCAAACCAGGTATTCTTCAAAAGGTTGATTTGCATAATCACCACCATTTTTTGATCTCAGTCACTTGATGGGTCGACCACATTACTTTTCAGCAAAGTCTTTGAACTCTTTGAACTTTTCAAAGACAATATTCTTGTTCTTCGAAAGTAAAAAAAAAAAAAAAAACCAAGTGAAACAATATATATCATCAATGAAAGTCAAGATATACCTTACACATTTTAAGGAAGGTAGATTGATGCAGTAGATATCATTATGGACTAGATCCAAGAGGTTTTTCTCTTTCCACGTTTTTCTAGAGTCAAATGGTTCATGATGATGTTATCCAAGCACACATCCTTTATAGACTCCGTTAGGGGGAAAATATTTAGGTAAACCAACAACCATATTCTAATTTTCCATCGACTATAGACTTCAAAATTTTAGGTGTATAAGTCATTCATTCCACTTTTGACTTCGTTCATCAATGTGAGCAACAAAAGTAGTCAGTTCAAATTCGAGTCAAGTTATGTCACAAAACTTATGCAAATTGTCCTTTAGGTCTGTTGAGGTCATTTCCCACTTCCAAAAAATTACCTCCCCTTTTCTATTCTCCCGAATTATTTTCTCTGTTTGTTTTCTCCCTTCTACACTTACTCATTTTTCCCTTTTCTTTTTTCCCTCTTACTATCCCTTTCTAGTTCTAACACTTAGTCGCATTTTATAACGCGGGTTCCCATCTTGGCAGACTTGAAATTTCTCACCTCCATCTACAACTTCACATCACAAGTCCGACCAATCATCGTGATGTTCCATACTTAGTTGATTCTACAATCACGGGTTCCCAGGTTGACGAGATCGAGCTTTCATGTTCTCGTGTTCCGTGATAGACACATTGCACCAAAGAGTTATGTGGGCTACATTTTGATCCCCAGACTCCCCAAACTTCCTAAGTGTCATTCTACCTACATGAATCCACCTGACCGCCACGCCATCCCACACTTAGCCAATTTCTCACCTCATACCATCGCGGGCTCTCAGGTTTGTAGGTTCTCAGGTTCACAAAAATATCAAGTCACATATTGCCCTCTCTCACACCCTTCCCAATGCACATTCTCTATGATTTTAATGTTAATAACTTACCATACATGTTCGAAGGGATGGTCATTAATAAGCGAAAGGCTCTAGGAGACCTCCTATTAAAGCACATTAAAATAGGATTTACGGAGGATTATATCATCTCCCTCCAACATTCATTCCTAACATAATTTGGAGCAAGGGAACGTTCTTGTCAACTTATGGAAGCAAATCGAAAACAGTTCTGTGGAGATACACTAAATATTTTTGGGCGTGAGGATCATATTTTCCAGTGGTCCAAGGCATATTCCTATTATTCATCCCCTTCTTCCCAAAAGGAAATAATCTAGACATCTGGAATTGTGTGCGCAGGGTGTGTCCCGGACGTTTTTTATTGTAAGGAGTTGGTCACCTGGTGCACTGAGAGATACATTCCAAGCCAGCGGATCATCTAGTTGCAGGACCATTCCCCTGTCTCTCTGTCACCTCAGGTTCTCTGTAAGATGTTGAGGCTTCCTAATCCAATGCTCACCTTCAAAGGTGAAGATTGCAGGGAGTTCTTAAAAAATCATGACAATGGACTCGACCTCTTACCTGAATTCTTAGAGAACCCAGCGACCGTCCCCGGGGACATCACAAGATTGCAGGTAGGCTCATTTAAAAATCCCTTCCATGAAATTGCATGGATTTTTACGAGGATAACAGGACAGGAAACCACGGCCAGCATCCCCCAGATGATTATTTACATTCTTTATTTTACGGTCAAGTAAAAGGCCATCTTCGATTGGGGTAAGTTGATTTCCATTGAAATATCTTCCCAATTGGCACAATACAACAAGGAGAAGAAATTATTTATGTCATATTATTTGGTTTACGCGATAGCGCATTGTTGTCAGTTCTTGATATTATCTGTCTGCAAGAAGGTAAACTGTGAATTCAACCCAGTAACCTTCTGGTATCAAACATTGTCGAGGCACAAGGCCTCCCAACATTTTTATGAAGTCTTCAATGATTTTGTCTCGGTTTTTAAAGAATTGTTCTTTGGAAAGAACGCTCCCCGGATGTCTGACTAGGTGAGTAATTTCTTGGATAGGAAGGGGACACAAGAACAAATGGAAAATTATAACGTTATAAGGATTTTTGGATCCAAAGAAAATCCTTCCTTCCTTCCATGCCACATATCTGAAAAAATGTTTGTTGCTGAGATAGAAAAGCAGTACACCTACTGGTTTCATTTTTTCCATGAAAAGAGAAAAAATCAATTCATACCTGTGCCTTGGAAAGTTGGGAATTTCATATTCAGAAATATGAACAAAATTGATGAATTCATGTGCCACCTCCACAGCCTCAATTCAAAATATGTTGAAAAATTAAAAGGGTTTGACCCTAGTGGTATTTTTTTAGAACATCTATTGGTTGTTGGTATCGTCAATTCTTTCATTAACACTATTCTGAATGAATAGGGAGACAATGCCTCAGTCACTCCCGCTCGTGACACTAGCGAGCTAGAGACAATACTCAACACCAATGAGTCGTACAAGAAGAGATGAAAAGGTTTGGGTGAGAAAAGTGTCCAATCCTCGACTATTGCGCCAAAGAGTACAACATCTCGTAGCAGCGCTCCAACGACCTACCCAAGTAAGAAAGTCACCCACGATTCTTTAGGAAGAGGAGGAGATAAGAACCCTCCTTTTGGAAAAATTAAAAGTTCTCATAAACTTCCCTTGAGGAAGAAAATAAAAGACATTGTGCAAGAAGAGGAAGGACCTCGAGGATAAATTCATATCTACGACCTCTCCCTCGAGGATATGGAACTAGAAATTGACATCTATAAAGTGTTCCCCAACATCGTCCAACTAGAGAACACGGCTCACTAGAATCCTCAGATTGAAATAATTGAGACCGATACCTTCGATGAAGAAGAGTATTTTTCATTTCAGAGCGATGTTTTTGATAGAGAATCCAAAAATTTGATTATTGAGAAAAGAGATGTAAAGAATAAGAAGGGGAAATATCATTTAGAGATTAACCTATGAAACATGCTACCTTCCCAAATTTCCCAGATACACTGAGCAACTAGAGATGCTCTAGACAATTCTATTGAAAGCCTTCAAGTAGAGAATGTCAGGTTAAAGGAGTGAATCAAAGAATTGGAGGAAGCTTAAATGCCCCTTCCATTACTTGCTAGTCCTTCAACAATGATCGGGCCTACCACACCTACAAAAAATTTAAAAGGATCGGCAATCCTTCTCACATCATCCCGAGGCTATGTGGAAAATAATATCAAGAAAAGAATTGAATTAATAACAGAGGCTTGGGAGATGTCCAAGAGCATGGTCTCTTTTGGAATGAGTGTTGTTGGGGAAAAACACCCTACGGACTAGCAAATAGAGTTCATAATTTGCATGCAGATATGACCGAATAGAAATTACTTTCTACCTTCATCCCTAGATTTAAATCCCCTTTTCTTAGTAAATGTATGGAAAGATCAACCTACCTCGTTTCCGGCGTTTGATGTCGATCCTCCATTGTGCTTGATTACTTGTTCGCAATACTCCTTCCAAAGTTGACCTGCATTCAAGACGAGCAACAACTATGCATGCATACTACTTATATACTAACGGGTTAGAAATCAAACATAAACTAATCAAACCATAAAAAGTTCATGAATTGGGATGGGAAAAGCATTCTCTTTATTACTTAAAATGAGTCAACTTACAAAAGTTGAGACCGGCCACCGCTCCTTGAACCTGATCCTGGGATCCTCTTCTTTTGTCCTTCAACTGCTTTGCTTTAAATCTCCTTTGGCATTAGGAAAGGCTAAAGGGTTGGGACAATGGAATACATAAATGGGCAGAGTTTCTTTGCTATATTCTTCCTTTTCCAAATGGTACCCCTACCCTTTCTTTTATAGGCTAGAAGGAGATAGGTATTTGGATGAACCCTCGGCCATGCATGGCGAGGAGTTTTAGTTAACTCACCCAGAGCTTTTTGTTCCGTCAGCAACTTTCCTTTTTTCATGCTTTTGTTGGTCCACGCGGGCTGTTTTGGGTTAGCCAGCGTGCACACGCGTCCAGTAATGAGTTAGGGCATGTGGACCTTTATTCAAGAGGATTTTCAAAGAGTTTTTCAGCAGTGTTTTGGCAAAGAAGGGATATGAATTGGCCCGATGCCAGGTAAGCCTGTGTGATGGAATTTAGGGTTATAACAGGATGCCCCCTAATGTGTGAGGTCAGAAGAGCATCTGATGGCCGAAATACATTACCAATCTTTACTGATGTGCCGAACGAGTGAGCCCAAGGATCAGGAACCAGGAGGTGCCATTTGCAAAATAAAAAATGTCTCACCGAGGCAGGCATACCCATGCTCGAGATAAAATAGAACCATGGCTACCAATCAAATACACTGTAGATCCATGTCAAATAACTATAAAGAGTAGCTGTGAACAATACACAGTGGAGCTACATCTTGAAATAAGAAAGATATACATATAGAGAATCCATCTTCCAGAAGATGATTCGGCCTGATGGCTGGAGATGAGATCTTCAAAGCTTGAGAAACAACTTCAAAATCTTCAAAAACTAAGGTAGGAGTGTAATATGGGTGTACGACTGTACTACTTGGAGGTCTTCAACGGCTCGTCAGTCATGGACTTGATAATCCTGATGATCGGACTGAAGGCTTCAGTGATTTCGAACAAGGACTTGATTGGACGTTCAGGATGGTCGGGTATGCGGACAAGAGACATATTGCAGAGGGGCAGACTCAGGCTTAGTGACAAACTTCCCTTGGACAATAGCACGACAAGTGATGAGACTCAGGCAGCATGTATGTTAATCATAAGTCTATGAAGAAGGAGGCAACGCAAACTCTCCATATGTTTAAAAGAATAACCAAACGGAGGAGGACACAACTCTATATAGCGATAAAATCTTCCTAAGGTTGTACTACATCCCATAGTTTGAAGAACAAACAGATAGATGTGCTTTATCCAAGGGTGACTCCTTATGCTGCCAGTAAAGGAAATACTTTTCCCTTCCTCTTTTTGGGGTATATTTGATTTTTTGTTCTTTTCGATAATTATGGAAAAAGAATAAAGGAATATTATGTTACAATGGAGGAACGAGTATTGAAAACATACAAGCTCAAGACACAAGGAAAATACTGATGTTCTAGTGAAATGATACTCAGGAAAAATCCTCCGGCGGCCAAAGGTGTTAAGACACAGAAGCAAACTGTTACAAGGCTGGTGTATAAGGTATGCAAATGCAGTTAACAAAACACACAATGGTAACGTCCTTCGATGTAAGTTTAACGAGCCCAGAGAAGGTAAGCTCGGTGGTTTTTCATATTCAGAGAGTCTGAAAAAACATAAAAAGAGACTCCATTGGGGTACCTTTTTCGAAGATAGTCTAGTCGGTTCGAAAAAGGGTAAACTAGCACCGATTAGACGTCGATTCAAAACCATTTTAACAAGTGTAACAAGGACAAGATCACTCGGCCATTTTTTCATTTTTAAGGAGTCTGAGAAAAGCTTAACTATGGACTCCGTCAGGAATATTCTTCTAGACCAATTTAACGAGTGTGAAAGGATAAGGTCACTCAGCGATCTTTTCAATTTTAGGGAGTCTGAAAAGAACTTAACTATGGACTCCGTGGGGGTTTCTTTTTCATAAGTTTAGTCCCTCAAGCCCGAAAAAGGGATAAAATTATACCTGAGAGTACTCTTCTAAAGAATGGAAGTTCTATAGAGTATACCTTTGTTCATACAATTGACCGTCCAGACCGAAAAAGGGGTAAACTACTGTCGGACAGACGTGACTTCAAATTTCAGTTTAACGAGCGTGAAAGGCCACAAGATCGCTCGGTAATCTTTTCATGTTTAGAGGGTCTGAAAAGAGCTTAAAAGGAGACCCGTTATTTTGTGGGAGTCCTGAGGGTGAGACAAAGAGCGAAGAAGAATCATGCAAATGAGGCTCAAACTCATATTCAGGAAAGACTATAAGGACTCCCGAGCCTACAGTGTTTTAGAGACGGCATGGACACCATAATGCAACCAGGACCTACCTAGGGCATCCATGTTCTGGTAAGCTCTACCACCAAGTTGCGACACTTCTAAAGTAGATATGATGGTTCTATGTCACAACCTGATGGGATCGATCCTATATCAGAGGAAAAAGACAACAAGACGCAAAAGTTGGGGTAGTAACCTAACCTATATGCTCAAGTTGATTCTTGGAAAAAATTTCATGGACCGTCAAAATTTTCTCAAAACTCAAAAAAAATGTCTCAATACCCAATCAAATCCCTCCCATATAACTCCTGAATCACTCTAAATGGTTTTTGGTATAAAGAAACTGATAAGGGAGGCAAAAAAAGTGACAAAAAGAGGCCAAAAAGTCTATAAATAGAAGCTAGCAGCTCATTATCATCATTGTTGATTTGGAAATTGACTCTGGAGCCAAAAGACCCCCTTTATTAAAAACGGTGATTCCGGGAGCTACAGTGGAGGAAACGAACTTCCGCTTGGACCAAGTAAGTACAAACTCCCCTATCTAGCTATTAAATTCTTCAATTTTTCATTTGCTTTCGTTTTTTGGGTGGGCGTCGACCTTTAAAAGGTCAGCCCTAGGTACACGCGAGTTGTCTTTGGACAGGCCGCGTGTACACTCGGGCAGAGTAAAGGTTGCCCGCGTGTACACGTGACTGTCACCTCTACAGCTCGCGTGGACCCCCCTTTTGTAGCAAAAAAGAATTAAAGGGAAAGTACTGACCCTCCTAAACTTTGTTGTGTTGGAAGGATGTATGTCCAGTGGAGGGAAAGGGAGCATGAAGCAATCAGTGAGTTGGTCTCGAGAGATCCGAATGTCATGGCCATGTTGATGCAATGTGGTTTACTTAAGTTCTTCCTGTGTCCATTTATGTGAGCGCAACCAAGGATATTGAATGCCTTGGTTGACTACTGGCACCCTAATGCAGAGGCCTTCATGATAGAGGGGAAATCACTGGTGCCCACCACCGAGGATATCTACTTTTTGACTGGCCTCTCAAGGAGAGGGGAACCAGTCAACTTCAGGACGTTTCCTGCAGGACTGCATAACATAGCGGAACTGATAGCCAAGCATTGTGAGGCTGGGACAAACTGTGTGAGCTCCCAGGTGCCCATCAGTAACATCACTAACCTATCACTACAGGTGTTATTATTACTGATTGGGCGGATTACCGGTTCAGCAGCCTTGCATCAGGCGTCTCGCGCACAGATGAACTGTGCTATCTAGTGCTTGAATGCACAGATTTTTTACTAGAGTACCACACTACTGGAGTGTATGAAGAAGCAATTGACAGATTGCCGATAGCGGACACAGACGAACTTTGGGTTCGGGACGATTTTGTGTTCATTCTTCTTTGAGAGAGTTCCGAGCTTTAGTCCTCGGGAAGTGGTACAAGGACATCAGGCCTCTTTCCCTGCAGTATGTAGATGGGCAGTATTATTGTCGTGACAGGGTGGTGGAAGGACCAATGAGTCCTTCGATGATGACTTCTTTGCATGGCTATCACGGCAGATCCCTGTGATCGAGGATTACCCATATGCAGGGATAGACTTTTCTAGAGATCTTGAGATACCCGTGCCTCCTAGTGAGGAGCGAGGGGAGATGGGTAAGTCTCCACCTTTGTAGTTTATTTGTTTGCATATGTAATTTTTATGTCATTTTTGTTATATATATCATTTGTTTATATGCCAGAGTATTTGACAGGTATATGTTTGTTGCATGCAGATGTGGGACCCGTGCGACCTGCCGATTATGCATGGAACAGGCGTCGTCCTCGGCCAGAAGCCGCAGCTGCCGCTGCTGGGGGAGAAGCAGTAGCAGGGAACCTCCTAGCTGGGGAGGCTGAGTGGGTCCTTAGACGAGTTGAGCGGAATTTCATTGCACTCACTCGCACAGTCCCGATGGAAGAGATAGAGGACCTGTCGCCATCCATGCAGCCTCATGTAGTGGGGGCACCTCAGACATGGGTCCGATTGTTTAGGAGTTTAGCCCATGCTGTGGACTATTATAACAGGGCCCATAGGCCCTGAACCTATTTAGACTTTTTACGTGCCATGAGCACTTACTTGTATATATTTTTTGAGGGCATAAGCCCTGTGACTCGTTATCAGTCCCATTTTTGAAGCGCTTGCATCCATCTATGTACTCTAGTTGTTTTATGATGTTATATATGGTTTTTTGATCTTTTGTGTCTTATGGATCATGTGTGAAAAAATGTATTTACATGCTTATGCCAATGTTCTTTCATATGTGTGCAAGATGCCAATCTAAAATTTCCTAGGAACATGAAAATATGTAATATAATCAAAGTTTCATTCTAAGAGATGTACCCTAAGGAATTGTCGGTGTAAAGTTGGATCATGAACCCGGTATACTCTGTTTAGCTGTGACACAACCAGTTGAGTGTCGAGATAGACCCGGAGATGAGAGATACCCAATGACAAGGCGTCACGAAGAAACTCAAAACACTGCACTATACTTGGCAACATTATTTGTGGTGTCACCTAAGCATATACCTCCGAAAGATAACAACTGGCCCTGAGGTGTAAATATTACCCAAGCTGCGGAGGCGAGCCTCCGAGTGTGCCAACTAGCACCATCTGCATACCCAACAAACACCTCAAAATCACTTGACATCTGCCATATTGACGAAAGATAACATCAATGAAACGTCCATAACACTTATAAGAAACTAAAAAGTAATAGTACAAAGACTATACATATGTTACAAAACGTTACCCACAGTGACCTGCCTATGAGTAATATTTCTTGAGGTAGAGCCCATTTCTAGGCTTTGCCAAAGCATTCCCTTCAAAATCAACCAAACGATAAGCGCCCTTTTTTAAAACCTCTTTTATGATGAAGGGTCCGAACCACATGGGTTTGAATTTTCCTACCCCTAGGGGGTCCTTATCTTGGTCATAGACCAGGACAAGGTCACCTTCAGAGAAAATCCGAGGACAAACGGACCTATCATACTGACACTTGACCTTATGTTTGTGAGCCTCGTTGGCCAGGGCCGCATCACGATGCTACTCATTGAGCTGCTCAAGGTGTACTAACCGTTCTTCAAGTGGAGAAGTGTCTGGAAATAATTGTACTGCCAACTTTAGAGATGGGATCTGACATCCGATGGGCAAGACTGCTTCCAACCCGTAAACGAGTTGAAAAGGTGAGAAACCGATTGCAGTCTTAACAGATGTTCGGTAAGCCCATAATGTCGAGTATAACATCAAATGCCAATTTGACTTGGCTAAGTTGATAGTTCGTTGTAGAATAGTCTTAAGAGTTTTGTTTACAGCTTCCACCTACCCATTGGCTTGGGGGTAGTAGGGTGATGAATGATCTTGTCGTAACCCAAGATTTGATGTTAATTCGGTCATCATTTGGTTCTGAAAGTGACTACCATGGTCAGTAACAATCTCTCTTGGGACATCGAACCTTGCTATGATTTGGTTGAATAAAAAGAGAGCTGTAATCTCTCCATCATCTTTAAACATTGGCATAGCTTCAACCCACTTAGTGAAGTAGTCTACAGCTACGATGATATAACGGTGCCCCCTTGCTAACGGGGGGTTGCAAGTAGTGTAATCAATCCCCCACTTGGTGAAGGGACCAACTGTGATGATAGGAAACATAGGAGCGGGATGTGCCCTCATCTTCCGAGAAAAGACTTGTCACGAATGGCACTTCTTGACTGATTCTATACAATCTTTGATAAGTGTCGGCCAGAAGTAACCTGCTCGTAGAATCTTTTGGGTTGTTTCCAACCCAGAAAAATGACCGCCACAAACTCCAGTATGGCAATCATTGAGCATGATGACTGCCTCCTCATGTGTGAGACATCGACGTAAGATGCAGTCTACACCTCTCCGATACAACGTATCATTGAGTATGAGATAATTCTTAGCCTGATGGCGTATACGCCGACACTCATCATGAGAAGCAAAAGTGGGGCACTTCAAAGTCTGGAGATAGATAAGTACATCTCTGTACTAGGGATCTGAAGATGTGATCAAAAACATATCTCCCCGGATAGGTGATTCTTCCGGCACAATGTCACCTGACTCAACTGAAAGTTCTGAAATAAGCTCTGCGAAGACCAATGACTTTTCGGACTTTGCTAAAATGAAGTCTAAGTCAAATTCTTGGAGGATGACTATCCATCTACTGATTTTTCCGCCTATAACCCATCGTGTCAACATGTATTGGAATGGATTCATGATATCAATGACGGTGGTCTTACGAAACAAAACATAATGACGGAACCGTTGAACAGCATGAACTGCTGCCAACGCAAGTTTTTCGATATGAGAATAATTGAGTTCCGGTCCTACGAGGCCTCGGCTCAGGTAATAGATCACGTATTTTGAGAACGAATCATCTTCCTGAACTAAAACCATGCCAATGGTTGACTCTGTGGCAGCCAGATATAATAAGAAATCTTTGTTATAGTTAGGTGGCTGTAGCAAAGGTGCAGTTGTGAGGGCATGTTTTAATGCGTTGAAAGAGCATTGAGCGGCTTCGTCCCAGTAAAAATGAACGTCTTTTTTCAGTAAGTGCATAAATCCCTTGGAGATTTCGACATAGTTGGAAATGAAGCATCGTAAAAAGTTTGCCTTGCCTTGTAGACTCTGAAGTTGAAGAATTGTGCGTGGGGGGGGCAACTGGATTATTGCCTCCACCTTGAGAGGATCGAACATGATCCTTGTTGTTGATACAATGAAACCTAACAAACATCCTGATGTTACGTAGAAGTTGCACTTGTTTGGATTCAAGCAAATCCGAAAGTGGCGACAGCGTTCGAAGATAAGTCTAAGGTGTGTGGGGTGATCCGTTCTCTTGCAAGATCGTGATGCTAAATCATCTAGATAGGCCTCGACTATATGCTTGAGATCATGAAAGGCAAAAGACATGGCCCATTGGAATGTGGCTCCAGCATTTTGAAGACCAAAAGGCATCTTACGATATGTGAATGTACTCGGGTTTGATTTGGATTTGATTGTATCCCGAAAAAACGTCCATGAAAAAAAAGGCTTCGCAACCATCACATTCATCAATGATCTGGTCGATGAACGGTGTTGGAAAATTATCTTTGGGACATGCCTTGTTCAAATCATGGAAATCGGTACATACACGAATCGTGCCTTGTTTTTTATTGACCGGCATAGGATTGGACACCCATTGAGTCAAATGGATAGGATAAATAAAACTTGCTTTTAGCAGTTTCTCAACCTCAATCTTGATGGCTGCTGCTTTCTTGGGATTAACTGGACGAATTTTCTATCAAACAAGCTTGGCATTAGGATACGTTTTGATTTCATGTTCAACTATTTTTGGATCAATACCTGGCATTTCCTCATAACACCAGGAAAAAATGTTGTGGAATTCTTTGAAAAGATCCGTGTAAATTTGAATCTCTTCGGGGAAGAATCTGCTCCGACGAAGATGTTCTCCATGATGCCAGGGTTTTGGGAGATGTTGATTGGTATAGTTTCAGCGATAGTCACCATATTTCCCTCAGCATAAATTTCATGTGTAGCTAAGAGATTAATAGGACACGGCTGATCTCCCGTCATGGTCATGATGAATTCTCCTGCTTTGATTCGGATTAACTCTAGGAGAAAATATGATCTGTGATGAAGATATTCCCAAGGTTTTCCTGGACTAGTCATTGCTTCGATTACTACTTCATCAGAAGGCAAGACTAAGTCTAATGAATCAACGTTAGTGAGAGAACCCTGAGCCCAAATAGACTCTAGAAGTGGATCTAACTCTTGTGCAGGAGTCGGATCCGTGTTAGCTAAAGCTTGTTGGACTAAATAGTACGATACTTCAGCAGAAGACAAGGGCATGGACATGGCTAGGTGCCCTATCTCATCCATCATGGATGATGGGGAAGGAAGAATCCATGGATCCTCGAAGTAAGTTGTGCAGAAAGACGAAACTTGAAAAATCTAAACCTTATGGTGATTAGATATAAATTTGATATCGCCCTGCGGATGTGGGTAATCAAAGGTACCCATCAAAGATGGGCACAAACCAACTCCTACATTGACGACACCTGGTTGAGGATTATCAATCATTGGGACTATGGATGCCCCAAAAGTTGGGTCAGGTCTGGAGAAAGACAATTGATCGATGGTCATTATCCGACCCTCGTGTGGAAACAACAAGACCCGTAAAACTATAGCAACCATAGCTTGCATAGAATAAGTCCAACTCTATCCTAACAAGAGGTTATAGTCGAGGGGAGCATCGACTACCTCTACTTCGACACACACGGTTTTCCCTCCTAACTACACGGGGAAAGAAGGAATGATGTCATGCGGTCGGAATGAACAACCATCGAAAGTAGTGAGGAGAGTAGGTGATGGAGACAAAATGGGTTGGCCAATGGCCTTCCAACATGCCAACGACATAACGCATGTCGAGGCGCCCTCGTCGACCACCATGCGGAAGATATTCCATGTAAAAAATTTCGTGGGGTAAGCCACTACTATCTGAAAAGCTACGTGATAAGGCAGACGAGGTTTTAAGTCGGCTGTATCTAACATGATGGTACCCGGATTACAAGTCTCAGTAGAGCCCAATGTGGTTAACAAGGCTTTTCTCTCAGAAGGGCAACTTTGGAGGACCTCCAAAGAAGACATCGCACAAGGGGTTTGTGATAAATTTTCCACCATAGAGTAGTTCTAGGAAGCCCTTGTGTTTGGGTTATGAGAGGCTTTTTTAAATTCACCTTTTGGAATATGTGTCATTGTTTCTCCCAAATTCTTCTCAATTTGTAGAGCAAGAGATGGGAAGTCATCTTCTTTACCCTTCTCAGAAACGCTTGGTTTACTATAATCGTGCGCTCTAGTCGATATGAAATCATCACCCCTAACCATATATACGTTAGCGGATGAGGGATTGTTCGGAGGTGGGAAGGTTTCTTGGTTTCCCCCTTCCATGCTTGCAGAGGCTTGAGTTAGATTTTGCCCATGTTGAAAGGGATTAGTCAACAATGCTTGTTGTTGTTGTGTGACAAACTTTTGGGCCTCTGCAAGTCGAGGACATAGATGGGTCAGGTGGTCTTCCGCGTACAAGTTGCAAGGATACCTCGCCTTTCGTTTTTCAGTGTTGTCCCCGCTAGCATTATCGTTGGGTTGTTTATCCCCCTTACCCTTCTTTCGTTGTTTTTTCTTCCCTTCAGGCTGCTGGGTGGCCTTCGGGTTAGTCAACTGCACTGTGTGTACCTTCGACGTTTGGGTGGGGGGAGTAGCCAAAGCAGTAGTTTGGCTGTCCGTTGTGTGTTGTATAGATAATTGTTGCAACTGCTTTGTCAATTGCTCAGCGGGCTTGGTTTGTGCTGAACCAACAATACCATCGGCATGCAATCCAGCTCTCTATCTAGTTTTATCCAGTATTGAATGTGGTGCATCTAGCAAGATGTTGTATAATAAACCAGACTGAGAATAGATGAGCTCAAACTGTTGAGCCCTCATGATGGCATCTTCTTCAGAGAAAAATCCAGATGTCGTGATGTCTTTGGATAACTGCGGGACAAAAGACTTAAGGAACCACTCAAGTAGGAATGCTGGTGGGACTGGTACTCTTTCGACGTCTCCATTCTCGGATGTGATCAGAGATATGGTCCGATGTTGTCTGTTCGAAATTAGTGAGCAGCTCTGTGCCAGCGTCGTATCTCATAGGTAGCTGGAAATGGTTAAGGAAAGCCATCGCCAGTTTGCCAAAAGAAGAGTATCTTGAGCGATCGATCTCAATGTACCATTTCATGGCACTCCCAATGAGAGTACGTTGAAACAATCACAACTAAATGTAGTTATCTTTCAATGAATTAGATGAGCGCCAAAGATGAAAGGTAGTCACATGATCTCCTGGATCTTCATTAGGCTTGGATTCGAACTTTGGAATGTTCGAAGGCAACTTCGTCGGCATAGGAGGCCAACGCGGATTGTGACAAATGGGGTCATTCAACAACCTTGTCAAATATGGAAAGTGTAAAGTTGTCAGGAACGGTAGTTTGGGTTGTTGTTGATAACCTAGGAAAAAGGGTCCTGGAGTTTGACTGGCACCAGGTTGCCAGGAAAAGTTTGGCTGCTAACCTGGATTCTAGTAGAAACCATGGCCCTGGCCAGCGTAAGGATTTTGCATATGTGGAGACATCGTCGGCTGATTTCCCAAATAGGACATGGATTGTTGGGTGTGCATTGTATTCGAAGGACTTTGGGAAGGATTACCCCATGTCAGTCCCGTGGGGATAGGCATAGTAGTTTGTTCGGGGTTCCATTGATTGTGGAAAGAATTACCCCAGATCGGCATTCCGGAGGAGGGAATGGATCCTTGCCCTGAATTCCAAGGTCCTGCTAGGTTTTCCCCCTGTGCAGGAATAGTAACCTACCCAGGAGTAGATTGTCCAAAAATGGGATTGCCCCCAGTCGGGAAAGCAGCTGACGAGAAGGTGTTGTTACCAAACGTTCCATTCTAAGAAAATGGTGTGGAACCTACTGGCATACTATGCGAAGGTGGTCCTTGACTCCCCGCTCCAAATAAACTATTGTGTGTAGGTTGCCCGGTGGATTGTTGATGCGAACCACCGAGTGAAAGGGACGAAGGAGGGATATGACCTCCTGCATAAGGAAAAGCGTTAAAAGGGACAGGAGTGCCCCCCATGTGACCTTGCAGAGCAGCACTAGAGCTCCCTACCCCCAGACCCAAAGTCTGTAAAGTGGAGTAGGAAAGTACAGGACTTGTACCCGAACTAGGCATACCGTATGAGAACGGAGGGCATGTCGCACTAGGTGTGAAAGGGGTTGTGTCCACCGCCAAAGACGGGTTCGGACCACTGTGCGAAGTAGTTGCAGTCGAGACCATGGTGGGTCGGACTGATGATGGTAAGTTAGCAGATGACAGCTCTCCTGTGGTGACAACCGTGGTGGGAATTGAAGAATTCCCAAAAGGAGTAACAGTATTTGTTTCCATTGTTGTGTGCGACATTATCTGGCGCTCGTGAAATTGAATTGGTACAATAAAAGGTGCCAAGAAATTAGTGGTTGGGGTTTCAACTGAGCCAAGAGTGCTTGCTTCAAGGTCCAAAATGGTCAATTCCTCTGGGGGTTGTTCGGGCATAATGGTTTGTAACCTGGTTGCTTCAAAAGACCCTTGTTGGTCTAGCTTCTGCCTTAATGGTGGAGGGGGTGGCTCCAGTATAACTGGCGGCAGGCCAAGAAGCCTTCGTGACTGGTGGAGCTCAGGATCCTCCACTGTGTGAGAAGATCCAAGACACTCTAAGGTATTCTAAATGCTCAAAAGTAACACACACTAAGAAAAAAGTCCCTAGAAGATAAGACAAGCAAACACTAAATTAATTTGAAGAACAGTTACAACCACCAACACTAGAGCAACTTACCGGTGCAAGTGCAACTCGAACACGGAAGCACCCTCTGGGTATACTCTGCAAAGCATGGCCTGATGTCTGTCCTAGGTACCGCGGTATACCCCACAGTCACCTGTGTATGTCCCTAACAAAGATTGGCAACTAGGTTGCCATCACGTGAACAGTCACCAGGCGGGTACAGTCGAAAGTCGGGTAGACCACAATGAGCAGGGTATCGAGCCTGAAACCTATCAAGGGTATCAAGAGAAAATGGTTTGGAAGAACACTGAGGACCTCGAATGGATTCGAGACCCACGAAGCCCCGTGGCAAATGCAAACAATGGAATCCCAAAACAAGCCCTCTATATGTGTTCTCCACTACGATTGGTCCGGCTTTGGAGGGGTTATCTCCGCTATCTTTCCTCACGCGACCTCGTGTTTATCCCCTGTGTTAGAGGGGGGTGCCGGATAACTTCCATGAAATTGGACTTAGACACTCCCTACCTCAGACTCCAATGTTTGATTTTAAATAGCCTTGAAGAGTTTCCTCTCCAACCTAATCCAAGGCCCTAGTCCTGAACTAGTTTGTGAACCCTACAAACATAAAAGTCTAGTAGATTTTAAATTTAGCGTTACTTTTATGGATTTGTCTTACATCAAGGGGTATGAAGGTGAAACTGATGATGTGTAAAAGACGAAAGCAAAAAATTGAATAAAAAAGCTGAAAACAAAAATTTTACTGAATGCAAAATTTCAACAACTTTTCAAAAGAAAGATTTTTAACTTTTCTAAGATTTTGGATAGCAAAATCAAAGGAATTTCACTCGACTACGAGCTACTTATGATCTAAGTGAAATGCAAAAACTTATGAAATGAAAGACTTTTCCCTAGTTAATGATGTAGAACCACACTCTTCAACCAAAGAAGAAAATGAAAAGAGATTTTTTTTTTTATTTAAGTGCTAGTAAAGCAAGAAAGGGAAAATACTGACAAGCAAAAAACCAAGAAAAATAATTCTAGCCTAAATCGCAGATCGCAAAGAATCAGATTAAAAAATCACACAATAGCAATTGTAAAAACAATGACTCTCACACTTGTCTAAAAACCGTAAATTTTTTATTTTTCTGACAATGTTTTAAATGAGAAAAAACAAGCTAAGGGCAAGACTAATCCTAAGCTACTGACTACTCACACAGAGATTCAAACACCTGAGAGGAATAATTCTTATCAAGGGAAAGGATGGATGCCTTGCCCTCAACAAAAAGTATCCTATACAAGAACGCGACCGTCACTCAAACAGCACGCGTGCGAATGCATGTTGAACAGTGACAAAGGGCGTGTACATGCGGGCTAACCTTGTACAGGCCGCGTGTATATCTAAACTCTAAGAAAAAATGAAAACAGACAGACCAAACCCGGAAGAGACCACTGATATTGATAACCAGGATCCCTTGAAGGCTTGGATACTCTTTCTAACAGAAAAACAAATAATGCAAGGAAAAAATAATAAGGCAAAAACAATCTAATATAGGACTGTTAGCAAACAAGACTCAGACAAAATTCCAGAAAACCCCCTGAGAATATGTGATTCTGACAGGGAAGAGGAGGACTGCCTCTGAGGTTCTCTGAACTCTACACGCTACTGCTACCTCTACAGCGAGCGTTCACATGCGGGCTGTAAGAGGATAGGGCATGGGTACACGTGTGCAGGCCTTATGCAGGCTGCATGTACCTCTGTGGGTCCAGAAAAACACAGTCAAGCAAAAGTCAAGGAAAGATGGTATGGAAAACCAGACTCCCTACTAGCTCAGACCTTACAAAAATGAAAAGAAAAGACAGGCAAGAAAAACTAGTCTTTAAACTACCCAAAAACTAAATAAAATTCCAGGAACCCTAGAGATTGTCCCCAGTATGGTCGCAAATTTTGTTGTTGGGGAAAAACACCCTACAGACTAGCAAATAGAGTTCAGACTTTGCATGCAGATATGACCGAATAGAAATTACTTTCTACCTTCATCCCTAGATTTAAATCCCCTTTTCTTAGTAAATGCATGGAAAGATCAACCTACCTCGTTATCGGCGTTTGATGTCGATCCTCCATTGTTCTTGATTACTTGTTCGCAATACTCCTTCCAAAGTTGACCTGCATTCAAGACGAGCAACAACTATGCATGCATACTACTTATATACTAACGAGTTAGAAATCAAACATAAACTAATCAAACCATAAAAAGTTCATGAATTGGGATGGGAAAATCATTCTCTTTATTACTTAAATGAGTCAACTTACAAAAGTTGAGACCAGCCACCGCTCCTTGAACCTGATCCTGGGCTCCTCTTCTTCTATCCTTCAACTGCTTTGCTTTAAATCTCCTTTGGCATTAGGAAAGGCTAAAGGGTTGGGACAATGGAATACGTAAATGGGCAGAGTTTCTTTGCTATATTCT